>JAVXUP010003040.1:0-90725 GCA_033070095.1 Escallonia herrerae | reverse complement strand
TGCGCAACATGTCATCGCATCACATTTCTAATATGAAATAGAATCTATAAACAATATATACTAAATATAAAAGTAGCTAGTGGTCTTCAATATTATCTTTGATGGGTCCTTATTTTTAGACTAGTTAATATTTTTTTTATATAAGTCAGTCGTATGTAATTTAAATCCTAGTTCCTAACATTATTAAACTCTACCTAATCAATATTCTAACTTGTTAGGACTTAATTTTGATTATTATATTCTTAAAATCAGAGTACAAATATCACCACAAGAAAATATGTATTTTGCGTCGGAGTTTTAGCGACGAAAGGTATTCCGTCGCTAAACATGTCTTTAAGCGACGGAATATACCGTCGTTAAAACTCCGTTGCAAAATACTATTACCGACGGAAGACACCGTTGGTAAAAGTATTTTGCAACGGAGTTTTAATGGCGGACTTTTAGCGACGGAATTACCGTCGCTAAATATTTTTTATAAAATTAGTAATTTTGAGTTTTTTTTAAAATTATTTAAACGACGGAATAAAACCGTCGCTAAAAATTCTGTCGCAAAAGTCTTTATAATAAGACATTCACCGACGGATTTTTAACGACGGTGTTATTCCGTCGCTAAAGATCCTCCATTTAAATTCAAATCTGGTTTATTTCTCTCTCCCCGTTCTCTCTCTCCCCATCTCTCTGAAATTCTGCTCCCACCCACCGCCGTTCTCACCTCCGGCGACCCTTCTCTACGGCGACCCAGCTCCGGCGACACTCCCGTCCCCCACCCGACGCCGCGCCACCAAGCCTTGCCCACTGTCGCCGCGCAAGGAAACCCACCACTGCCGCCGCACCACCAACGCCGGCGCCGTCGTGCCCACCTCGAGATTTGTATGTCAATTGCCCTAAATTATCTGAATTTTTTGTTAATTTGTCTTCAATTTAGGTTACATGCCCTAAATTATCTGAATTATTTAGATTTGTATGTCAATTTAGGTTCAATTTTTTGTTAATTTGTCAATTGCCCTAAATTATCTGAATTATTTATGATGTCATAATTGAATCCTAAGTAAATCCTAAATTGAATGTCCTAATTGAATCGAACCCTAAATTAAACTAATTGAACCCCTAATTAAACCCTAAATTGATTGCCCCAATCTAACCGAACCCTAATTGAACCCTAAATTGAATGCCTCAAATCAACCGAACCCTAAATTGAATCAATAGAGCCCCCTAATTGAACCCTAAATTGAAGTAATTGAATCCTAAATTGAATGCCCTAATTGAATCGAACCCTAAATTAAACTAATTGAACCCCTAATTAAACCCTAAATTGATTGTCCCAATCTAACCGAACCCTAATTGAACCCTAAATTGAATGCCTCAAATCAACCGAACCCTAAATTGAATCAATAGAACCCCCTAATTGAACCCTAAATTGAAGTAATTGAACCCTAAATTGAATGTCTTAATTGAATCGAACCCTAATTTGAACTAATTGAACCCCTAATTAAACCCTAAATTGATTGCCCCAATCTAACCGAACCCTAATTGAACCCTAAATTGAATGCCCTAATCCAATCGAACCCTAAATTGAACTAATTGAACCCTAAATTGAATGCCTCAAATCAACTGAACCCTAAATTGAATCAATAGAACCCCCTAATTGAACCCTAAATTGAAGTAATTGAACCCTAAATTGAATGCCCTAATACAATCGAACCCTAAATTGAAATAATTCAAGCGCATCGGATATGTGAATTTTGAACATTTTTTTCCCATTTGAACATTGATCATTTGTTTGATAATTTTAGGTTGTTAATTGTGCGTTTAAGAATTGTGATTATTGATCGATGATTTTAGGTTATTAGCTGTGCATTTGAAGTAATTGCAATTATTAATTGATGATTTTAGATTGTTAATTGTGCATTGAGCATTTGAGATATTGAGATTATTGACGGAGGATGGGACCCAATTGGATTGAATGTGTGGTTTTTGTTAATTTTTATTGCATTGAGCATTTGAGAATTGAGGTTGTTGACGGAGGATGGGACCCAATTGGATTGAGATACCTGTTAGTTAGCGCAGACACGGACAGCACGTCTGATCGACGGTGTCCGACATTTAAAAAACAAATTAACGTATGCCGATGTGTCTGGAGGTGCGTGTCGGTGGGCGTCGGACACGTGTCCGGAGGCTTCGGACACGTGTCGGTATGTGTCGGACACGTGTCCGGAGGTGTCAGACACGTATCGGACACCATATCGACACCCTATATGAGGTGTCGGAATTGGTTGTTGAATGTGCATTAAATTTAGGTTAGTTAAGTTAATGCGACATTTTTAGCATGCACCCCCTGGAATCTAATCGTGGCTCCAGCGCTGGCTATAATTACCCCTAATTAGTCCTGATTAACAATATTTTAGTAAATCAATTAACCCTAATTAGCTCTAACGAGCCTAATTAGTTTTAATTAACCCTAAGAACCTGATGAAATTCAAATTAGCTGTAATTACCTCAAATTAGCCCAAATGAACCCAATTATGCGCATATTGATTGTAGTTAGCCTAATTAGTCATAATGTGCACTAACATAACCCAATTACGCCTAATTAGCGCTAGTTAGGACTAATCAACACTACTCGGCACCATCAAAACCCTAATTAGGACTAAATAACCCTAATTAGTCCTAATCAACCCTAATTAGCTATAATTATCTGAAACTAGCCCTCATTAACATTAATTAGCCCTAACATAACCCAATTAAGCCTAATTAGCCCTAATTAGGACTAATCAGCACTACTCGGCACAATTAAACCCTAATTAGGACTACATAACTCTAATTAGCCATAATCAACCCTAGTCAGCTATAATTATCCGAAACTATCCCTCATTAACATTAATTAGCCCTAACATAACCCAATTAAGCCCAATTAGCCCTAATTAGGACTAATCATCACTACTCGGCACAATTAAACCCTAATTAGGACTAAATAACCCTAATTAGTCCTAATCAACCCTAATCAGCTATAATTAATAATCGTAATTAACCCTAATAACCCAGTTAGCCCTAATTAGCCCTTGTACATCCCATAATTACTCCATGTTGCCCAGAGATGGTTCAATTACTCGTTGTTTACAAACCCTGCCTTCTTTATATTAATTGTTGTTTTGAGAAGTCCATTGGCAACGAGATGGTTCAACTCGTTGCCAACGAGATGGTTCAACTCGTTGCCAACAACTGTTGCCAACGAGATGGTTCAACTCGTTGCCAACGAGATGGTTCAACTCGTTGCCAACGAGTTCTATTTAATGTGGAATTGGTAACATATGCAACGATCATTCTGTAGTTTTGATATTTCGGAAAGATTCTTGCATATCTTATCAATTTCTGAACACATGCATGCATAGAAACCCTTAGTTCCCGTTCAAAGGTACTCATTACAAGGTAATGCCTTGTAATGAGCCTTTGGATGTCCAGTTTGGACAGTTTGGAAAAGCTAATTGTTTATAAAACAGTATTTTGACTCATGCTTTATGTTCTATGTCGTGGATATTTGGTACACGTTCTCGTGTGTTTCTCTGGGTGCATACAGATCTGGTGTTCTAACATCCGTCAAACCTTCCTGAGCAAGGTTAGATGAATGTTAGAACACCTAATCGATGTGGTGTACTTGGAGAAATGCGGGGAGGTGCTGCCGAATTTTCCACAGACATCGGACTAAGCATGAGTTATTCACTGTTTTATAAACATGTGCTTTTCTGAATGGGATAGGACCACTACCTGTGTCAAGAGTGGAGGGGAAATATGTAGACATGTTGTAACATTCATGCATTGATATTTACATCGGCAATGCCTAATCACTGGTCATTATTGAAGGTGGTATACAGTACGATAATTCAGTCGTCATGTCAGTCGATCGAAGTTGGATGAAAAGGAAGAATGCTGAAGATTTTGAGTGTCGCGTTGACGAATTTCTCGACTTCGCTTATGCGCATCCTGCACATGTTGACCTTGATAAGATAAGGTGTCCGTGCGGTAGATGTGAGTTGTTGCACTGGAGAAAAAGAATTGAAGTAAAATGGCATCTTCGTCGGTACGGTTTTATGGGTGGATACACAAGGTGGACGCAGCACGGGGAAACGATAGTATTGTCGTCCAACCTGGCTAGTCAAACTGAAGTTAGGGAGGAGGCACGATATGATTTCCGAGATATGATTATGGATGCTGGGCATGCTAATGTTGACTGGGGTAACGACAGTCCACAACCGCCGAACGAGGGGGCTCATCAGTTTTATGAGTTGTTGAGAGCTGCGGAAGAGCCGCTGTGGGATGGAGCTCCGAAACACACACGGCTGTCTGCGGTTAGTAGGTTATTACAGTTGAAATCAGACCACGGGCTGAGTGAGAAAGGTTTTAACGAGTTTGTTACCTTCATCAAAGAAATACTGCCCGAAAGTGAAAAGCTACCGCCGTCGTACTATGACGCGAAGAAGATGATGAGGAAACTTGGGTTGAGCTATGACCGGATAGATGCGTGCAATAACGATTGTGTATTATTCTGGAAAGAGAATAAGGATTTGTCATTATGTCCAGTATGTGATCATTCGAGGTACAAACCGGACAAAGGGAAGAAGAAAAACATTGCATGGAAGATATTGCGATATTTCCCGGTCACACCACGGCTTCAGAGAATGTACTACTCCTCCAGTACAGCTGAACATATGAGGGCTCACCGTGAGACTCGCAGCAACGATGCCGATGTGCTGACACACCCAGCTGATGGAGAGGCGTGGAAGGAGTTTGACCGCAGGCATCCAGTCTTTGCTCAGGAAGTTCGGAATGTTAGACTTGGTCTGGCAACCGATGGGTTCAACCCTTTCGGTCAGTCTACCACGCCTTACTCCTGTTGGCCTGTTATTATTGTCCCTTACAACCTTCCACCAGGCATGTGCATGAAGAAGCCGTATATGTTCTTGTCGTTGCTTATTCCGGGGCCGAAGAGTCCCGGTAAGGACATAGATGTGTATTTAAGGCCGTTGATTGATGAGTTAAAACAATTATGGTGGAATCATGGAGTCGAAACATATGATGCATCCCTTAAACAAAATTTTCAGATGAGGGCTGCTTTGATGTGGACTATACATGATTTCCCCGCATTGGGAATGACGTGTGGCTGGAGCACACATGGGAAGCTAGCATGCCCTGCTTGTATGGGCGTGAACCCCGGTCATACGTTAAAGCACGGCGGAAAGGCCTCGTGGTTCGGATGTCACCGTAAGCTTTTGCCACCGGGCCATCAGTTTCGTAGGCAGAAGGATAAATTTGACGGGACAATCGAGCGTGAGGTTGTCACACTGGACTACCCATCTGGTGAAGAAGTACTCTCACACCTGGAGGCACTTGATACTGACATACCACACGGTAAGGGTGTGCCGGATCGGAAGATTGCAGGGTTCGGGAAAGAGCACAACTGGAGAAAATTTTGTATCTTCTGGGAGTTAGCCTACTGGAGGACGCTCGTTATCCGAAACAACATGGATGTGATGCATATTGAGAAGAACGTTTTTGATAATGTGTTCAACACAGTGATGAATGTCAAGGGCAAATCGAAAGATCACCTTAAAGCGAGAAGGGATCTACAACAGTTGGGTGTACGCCGTGAATTGCATCCTCGGACAGTCAGTGGGAGGACCATACTTCCGAAAGCACCTTACTGTCTAGACAAGAAACAAGTGGAGAAGGTCTGTCAGTGGGTTAAGAATTTGAAGCTTCCGGATGGGTTTGCGTCCAACATATCTCGTTGTTGCAATGTATCGGAATGCAAGTTCCAAGGGATGAAGAGTCACGACTGCCACGTATTCATGGAGAGATTCATTCCTATTGCCTTCCGGGGACTGTTGCCACGGGTTGTTTGCGAGACTTTGACTGAATTATCTCATTTCTTTCGAGATATATGCTCTTCTACGATCCGGGTGAGTAACATGGAAGTGCTTGAGAAGAACATTGTGGTGACGATTTGCAAGCTGGAGAAAATCTTCCCACCTTCGTTCTTTGATTCAATGGAGCATCTGCCTGTTCACTTGGCATATGAAGCTAAGATGGGTGGACCCGTGCAATATCGGTGGATGTATCCCTTCGAGAGGTAATCCTTAAATTGTTATAGTTGTTCGTTTACACTTAATGCGACATCTGTTATCATTGATATTCCACCTAACTCGATTCGCTAAACTTCTAGGTTCATGTTCCATTTAAAGAAAAAAGTCCGTAATAAGGCTCGGGTTGAAGGCTCAATTGCGGAGGCTTACGTAATGGAAGAACTTGTAAACTTTTGTAGTCAATATTTCGGGCCTAATGTTGGTACGAGGTTAAATCAACTAGGCCGAAATGACCCCGGATCAAGCACAAATTTGGAAGGGCAATTGTCAATATTCAAGCAGCCAGGGAGTCCGTTCGGCCGAACGTATACTCGATGGCTAACGGATGAAGAGTACAGTGCTGCAACAATATATGCCCTTCTAAATTGCGATGAAGTTTCGGCATTCGTTGAGTAAGTTAAAGTCTTAATTCACTTACATTGTTGTACATAATTGAAAGTGTGTGTTAAGTGAGTCAACTATATTGGTTTGCAGTGAGTTCGATGCGGAATCTTTAATCACTGATCCCGCTGGACTTGAATCTCATCGAAAATCACAATTTGTACAGTGGTTCAAAATTCGTGTAAGATTGTTTAACGAGATTATATTATGTGTTATATACAGTTCTGTGGCCAATTAGTATACTGATTTATCCTTAATTTTTACCGTCATCTACAATAGGTTCAGTCAATGGATAGACCAGTGGCCTCATGCTTGAAATTACTAGCCGAAGGCCCTAACAAACAAACATCCTGTTACGGAGGCTATATCATCAACGGGTTTAGGTTTAACGTAAAAGATGATGACCGAACAAAACAAACCCAAAACAGTGGAGTCTTGGTCAACGGCGACTGTTATGCCGAGAATTGCATGGATTTTTACGGAGAGCTAGATGAGATTGTTGAGCTAACATATTTGGGTTCCCAAAACCGCCTGGTAATGTTCAAGTGTACGTGGTTCGATGTCACATGCAGTAGAGGAATCCGTGTTAGCTCTCAAGGGATTGTAGATGTCAATGTCAAGTCAAGACTTGCATCAGACGAGCCCTTTGTGTTTGCTAGTCAAGCTGTACAAGTCTTTTACGCGGAGGACGTCGCCAATCCCAAATCTCATTGGTATACAACTATCAAGTCCAAGAAATTGCCCGTGACATATGACAGTGAGCTAGACTCCTTTCAAGCCGACCAACCACGTGTCTTGTTCCCTGTTGAGGTCAACAACGAGGAGGACGATCTTCCTCTTCCAACAACACTTCTTGTGGGAGAAGAAGTCGTAGATGATGACGCGGAAGATGTTGAAAGTGTTGGAGATGATGTGACCGAGTCTACTGATGAAGAGGATGAATTAGAAGATGAAGAGGACGACGAGTCCCACGAAGAAGAGGGCGACGACGAAAGTGATGAAGATGATTCGCAAACTGAAAATGATTGACTTGTAATGTTGTAACATCACGGGAAAAATGTAGTAACATTTTAGAACTTGGTGTTTATTGATGTGTTTTTGCACATCCGTTCATATATATATATATATATATATATATATATATATATATATATATATATATATATATATATATAGTGCCGATGATGATTTATGCCTAAATTATTGTTTTTCACGTGTTAATGTCTTTGTATATAATCTATATGAAGTCAGATATGGATAGGATACGGGCTATTCGTGGCCGGGCTGGACGCCGAGCTGCTTCCTCCCCGGTTAGTCCCACCTCGTCATTGCCTACTGATGACGAGGCACAGAGTGATCGCGGACAGCCATCGGGGGCCCAGCCCCAGCCGTCGCCGTCGCCCCAGCCATCGCCGTCGCCCCAGCCCCAGCTCGAGCCGTCGCCCCAGCCCGACGCAGATTCATCCCACACGCGCGTGCATTCTCCATCTTCCGTGGGTTCTACCTCAGGTATAGTTGATAACGGTGTTTCGTACATTTTCGCTAGCCTTATATTTGAACTGTATTAATGTCTGTGTTTTGTAGGATCTCGACGAGGCCGTGGTCCGACACGCGGGGTACGCATCGACCCCCAGCGTAAACAGAGAGTTACGCTCACGCAGGAGGGCCTGTAAGTACTAAAAATATCACCTCATGCCTTATGTTTAAAATTTTGGGGTGTTAATTTATATTTGAACTGTATTAATTAATTTAATTACTTCTTTGGCAGGATCCTGGAGAATATTGCGAGGACGAAGATCGGCGTTCTTGTGAAGGGCCGATTCTTCGAGCCACGCCTGTACTGGAAGGACTGGGATGCCGCTGCGAGGGAGGCCCTATGGGAGGAGTGGCTGGTACGGTGAAGTATTTTTTTCAGCGTTAGTAAATGTTAAATTACAGTTTGTTTTATGTTGTTAATTTGTGTTATTGAATGCCTTACAGGAGGGGTTCACGTTTGACACGCCTCAGCAGCAGGTACTGGGGCAGCAGGCTTTCTTTGCCTACATCGGCAAGAATTACCGCCGATGGCTCCACGATGCACGGGACCGGGCGAAGAAGGCGCTGCCCGCGGGTGCCCCGATGACGGACATGGCGAGATATCCCCCACATTGGATATCTCACCGTGTATGGGGGGAGATGAGCTACGGATCCAGGTTGGGACGCCAAGAGTAAGAGCGGGACTGAGAACAGACAGAACAAAGATCCGACGCACACGGGGGGGTCGGTGCCACACGACATCGTCCGACACAAGAACGCGGTCGAGCACCCGGATCTGGAGGACGATGAGGTCGTAGCTCTGACGTATAATCAGACGCACGTGCGGAAGAAGGACAAGGACGAGACGCACCGGGCGGGCGACTATATTTCAGATATTGCCCGGCGGATCGATGTGAGTCAATTTATTTAAGTTAATGTTTTTTCTTTCTATCCTCAATGTCTGTTTCGTTAATTAATGCCCTAACATATCGTTAAACCACTATTTTTGCAGGCCTCGTATGAACAGCTAAGGGGGTCCGAGCAGCAGTCCGGACAGCCATCAGCGTCCACTAGTACGGCTGCGAGTACTGGGGGGTTGAAGCGATGGCTGGATACGCCGGAGGTCGTGAATCGGCCGAAAGGCCGCATACGCGGCCTGCCTAGCACGACTGCTCGTGCCGTGATAGGAGCGTCCTCACCCCCTGCTGCCCCTCCACAGACACCGGCTCCTCGGCCTCAGTTGGACGACGAGGAGATCCAGCGCATTGCTACAGTGGTGTGCCGGATGATCAGGGAGCAGGGCACTGCTGGACAGGCCGCCCCGGCCCCGGATCAGCAGGATCCAGATCCGGGACTCGGGAACCCCTGATGAGCCCCTTCCCGTGCCCGTTCCTAGCTTCCCCCCCCCCCCCCGTGCCCGCCTTGTACTCTTCTCCCCTCTCCTAACCGGCTATATCCGGTTCCCGGCTTGTACATATATGAATTTTTTTTATTATAAATTTTTTTTATAATTGATTATATATATTTCTTTCTGTATTGATTATTGCGCGTTGTTGTTGAGATTTGAAAATTGTATTACAGGTTTGGGTAATTGAAAAATAAAAAAAAATTTCAAAAAAAAAATTGACTTTTGGCGACGGATTAATTCCGTCGCTAAAGTATTCCTACAATCAATTATTTAGCGACGGAATATTCCGTCGCTAAATAAGTTTTTTAGCGACGGAATATTCCGTCTCAAAAATATAAATCCGTCGCTAAAGAATATAATTCGCGACGGAATATCCGTCTCTAATTAAAATAAATCCGTCGGTAAAAATGACATATTTAGCGACGGATTTAAAAATTCCGTCGCTAAACTATTAGTGACGGGCTTTTATACGAGGGATATTTAGCGACGGTGAATCCGTCGCTAATTCTTTTAGAGACGGATATTTGGCTTTTAGCGACGGATTACCCCGTCGCTAAAACCCTGTTTTCTTGTAGTGTATAAGAACTCGTACTTTTGAAAAACAAAAACAACATATTGATATTTAGGAAAAAAAATCTAACAATTGATTTAAATATGGATAGGTTCCTTATTCTTAAGTTTAATTAACTCTGTAGGAATAATGAGGCTTATATTCGTAAGGCTCGTGTAAATCTTTATCATATTAAAATTCAACCTAATCAACATACTAACTTATTAGAACTTTGACTATGGTATTCTTAAAACTAATTTTTAAAATGAATGTAAAAATTCAAATACATGTAAAGTTGAAAATAGCGTATTAGATTTAGAAGAAAAAAATAATGCTATAGATGAGAAATGTATTATATTTATATATACTAGTTACTATGACACACGTGGTCTGTGTGCAAAAATATTTTGTTCAAAAATCAAACCATACATAAAAATGTTTATTGTTGACAGTCTTTAAGATAAATTTTAAAATGTAAAAATCAAACATGTTCTTACATGGAATTATTACTATTTTAAATTTTTTATTTTATGATATTTTTCAAACAAATTTCTTACACTGTCAAGTGTCAAAATTCTAGGTTGATAATTATGCCACACTAAAAAAGGTGTTACAATAAAAGAGTTATTCCCTTTATAATACACAAGTCATCATAGCACACACGCAGAAATAAAGTTAGTAATATGGATGTTGTTAAAATATTCAAGCATCGCGTATAGGTATTTATTATCATATTCTGTAAAATAAATTTTAAATTATGTGAAAATCAAACATGTTCTTATAGATAGATATTTACTATCTAAGCTTTTATTTTGTGTCATCTTTTCAAAAACAATTATAAAATGTCAAGTATCAACATTAATCTAGATAGGTGGTGATGTAACGCCAAAAGGGTATTCAACCAAAAGGGCAATTCTATCTTTATACATACGAATCATCGTGACACACGCGATGTGTGCATAAACATAAAAATAATGGTATGAGTTTTGTTAAAAAATAATCAAGCATCATCCATAAGTGTTTATTGTCATATTCGGTAAAATAAATATTAAATTTTGGTGACCGTGATACATGCGATGCCAATGCGTATGAAAATAAAGTTGATAAAATGAATTTCGTTAAAGATAATCAAGCATTACCTATGTACATTTATATTAACATTCAGTAAATAAACTAAATGGCCTTATAGGTAGTAATTTACTATTTAAGTTTTTATTTTGTTTCATTTTTCAATAATTTACTTATCATGCCAAGCTTTATTTTGAATTTATTTTAATTATATCTTTTTAATGAATTTTATTTTGGAATTTATTTTAACTATATTTTTTTAATGAATTTTAAATTGTGTGAAAACAAACATGTCCTTGTATATAATTATCATCATATAAATATTTTATTTTGTGTCACTTTTTAAAGATTTTCTTAGAATAACATCTGTCATCATTTTAGATAATTAGTTGTGTAACACTAAAAGAGGTGTTACACCCAAATAAAATTTTCCTTTATGTATAGTATAAATATAGTATACACTAGTTAACGTGACACACGCGATAGTTACCAATATGTTATTTTATAATATCAAATTTGATTTTTAAAGTATATTTTAACTACATCTTTTGATATATATACTTAAAATTGTGAAGACCAAATCATGTCCTTATAGGTAATTATTTACTATTTAAAATGTTATTTTGTGTCCTTTTTAAAAAAGTTATTAGGATGTCAACTGTCATCTTTAGATCGGTAGTTATATAACATCAAAAGAACTAAAATGTCCATTCTTTTTATATATACTAGCATTTGACGCGATGTGCGTGCAAAGAAAAAGTTGTTAAATTGTAATTTGTTAAAAAACTCAAGCATGATATATAGATGTTTCAAATGGTGAACTAAACATGCACTATAAGAAAAACTGTTTTTTTATGACGGACTTTTAGCGACGGAGGATAATCCATCGCTAAAAGACATTTCAGCTACGGAAAACACCATCTGTAAAAGTCCGTCGGCAAAAACCTTTACCAACGAAATATACCGTCGGTAATAGTTTTTGCCGACGGACTTTTACCGACAGAATATTAGCGACGGTTACACCGTCGCTAGAATTTTTTTATAAAATATCTAATAATTTAGCGACGGAAAAACACCGTCGCTAACATATCAGTCGGTGAAAGCTTTTAAAATAGAACTTTCTTCGACGGACTTTAAGTGACGGTATTTTTCCGTCGCTGAAAGTCCTAACATTTAACATGTTCGTCTTTCTCTCTCTCCCTCCTCGTTTCTCTCTGTCTCTCACTCTCACCTACTCACCGGCGATTTTTTTATCGGCAGTCTCCCTCTCTGGCCACCCACCTCCGGCGACGTCACCCCCCTCCCCCCCACGTCTTGCCCCTCCATATCCGCGTGCCACCAACTCAGCGCCACCAATTCCCTCCACTGCCCGCCACCAAGGCATTCCATTTCTGCCGCGCCACCAACGCCGCCGTCGCCGCATCACCTCTCTGTATGTCTATTTGCCCTAATTTGCTTTAATGCATGTTTAAGCACCATTTGCTCTAATTTTCAGATGCTCTGATTTATGTCCTAATTTGCCCTAATTTGTTTCTGGAATGTCGATATGTTTCTTATAATTTTAATTATTTTTAATTGTTGATGTAATTGATGAAATTGATTTTATAACTGATTGATTAGTTTGTTTAATTGCTGATGGAATTGATGCCTACATTTGTATATTACAAAATATGGAGAATTGAGACTTTAGATATGATAGGGAGCATTTGAGAATTAAGAATGTTGAAGGAGGAGGGACTCAATTGGAATGAATGTGTGATTTTTATTACACTGAGCATTTGAGAATTGAGATTGTTGACGAAGAATGGGACCCAATTGGATTGTTGCCCAGAGATGTCCGACACGTGTCTAGATATGTCGATGAGGTGTCGAGGTGTTGGTAGGTCACGGACACCGCGTCCGATCTACATCGACACCTAAAAATGTCACATTTTTGGCTTTATACTTGTGGACACCTCTTGAATCGAACCCTAAAGTAAACTAATTGAACCCTAAATTGAATGTTCTAATCCAATCGAACCCTAAATTAAACTAATTGAACCTTAAATTGAATGCCCTAATCCAATCGAACCCTAAATTGAACTAATTGAACCCCTTAATTGATATGCGAAATTGAATGTCCCAATTCAACCGAACCCTAAATTGAAGTAATTTACCTAAATTGAATGCCTTAATCGAATCGAACCCTAAATTAAACTAATTGAATCCTAAATTGAATGCCCTAATCCAACCGAACCCTAAATTGAACTTATTGAACTCCCTAATTGAATGTCCCAATTCAATCGACCACTAAATTGAACTAATAAAACTCCTAATTGAACCCTAAATTGAAGTAATTGAACCCTAATTAAATCCTAAATTGAATGCCCTAATCGAATTAAACCCTAAATTAAATTAATTGAACCCCTAATTGAATCCTAAATTGAATGCCCTAATCCAATTGAACTAATAGAACCCAAAATTGAATGCCCCAATTGAACTGAACCCTAAATTGAATGCTCCAATTGAACTGAACCCTAAATTGAACTAGGACTACCCTAAATTGAAGTAACTGAACCCCCTAATTGAACACTAAATTAATTGCCCTAATCTAATCGAACCCCAAATTGAAATAATTCAAGCGCATTGGATATGTGTATTTTGAACAAATTTTTTTTCATTTGAACATTGATCATTTGTTTAATAATTTTAGGTTGTTAATTGTGCATTTGAGAATTGTGATTATTGATCGATGATTTTAGATTGTTAATTGATGATTTTAGGTTATTAGCTGTACATTTGAAGTAATTGAAATTAATAATTGATGATTTTAGGTTGTTAATTTATGATTATAGATTGTTAATCGTGCATTGAGCATTTGAGATATTGAGATTGTTGAAGGAGGATGGGACCCAATTGGATTATGTGTGATTTTTATTAATTTTTATTATATTGAGCATTTGAGAATTAAGAATTGAGATTGTTAACGGAGGATGGGACCCAATTGGATTGAGATACCTGTTAGTTAGTGCAGACACGGACACCACGTCTGATCAACGGTGTCCGACATTTAAAAAATAAATCAACGTATGACGATGTGTCGGTAGGTGTCGGACACGTGTGCGGAAGAAGGACAAAGACGAGGCGAGCCTGGCCGACGACTATGTTTCGGATATTGCCCTGCGGATCGATGTAAGTCGATGTGTTTAATTAAGTTGTTAATTTTTTCTTACTATCCTCAATGTCTGTTGCGTTAATTAATGCCTTAACATATCTTTAAATCACTGTTTTTGCAGGCCTCGTATGAATAGCTTAGGAAGTCTGGACAGCCATCAGCGTCCACTAGTACGGATGCGAGTACTGGGGCGTTGAAGCGATGGCTGGATACGCCGGAGGTTGTCAATCGGACGAAAGGCCGCAATACGCGGCCTGCCTAGCACGACTGCTTGAGCCGTGATAGGAGCGTCCTCACCCCCCGCTGCCCTTGCACAGACACCGGCTCCTCGGCATCCGTTGGACGAAGAGGAGATCCAGCAAATTGCTACGGTAGTGTTGAGGCTGATTAAGGAGCAGGATCAGTAGGGTACCGCTGCCGGACATGTCGAGCCTGCCCGGATCAGCAGGATCCAGATACAGGACTCAGCAACCCCTGATGAGCCCCTTCTCGTGCCCCGTCGCAACTTGTCCCCCTCCCCCAGCCCGGTCCCAGCGTGTCCCCCCCTCCCCCCACCCGGCTTGTACATCATGACTATTTTTTATAATTGATTGTATATATTTCATTGTGTATTGATTATTGTGCGTTGTTGAGAATTGTGTATTGATTATTGTGCGTTGTTAAGAATTGAAATTTTTATTACAGGTCTGGGTAATAGAAAAATTAAAAAAGAATTGACTTTTGGTGACGGATTAATTCCGTTGCCAAAAGTCTTATTTAGCGACGGAACATTCCGTCCCCAAAACATTATTCCGTTGCTAAGTTCACAAAACATAAAATAAATTAAAATGGGTAAAATATAATTAGCGACGAAATATCCGTCACTAATTAATAAATAAATCAAAAAAGTGCGATATTAGACGACGGATTTGAAAATTCCGTCGCCAAACTTTTAGTAACGAGCTTTTATACGAGGGACTTTTAGCAACAGTATATCTGTCGCTTGATGCCAAGTGTCATTATTCTATGTAACACCAAAAGGGTCATTCTTTTTATATAAAGTATAGATATATAGATAAATAACAGATATATACTCACACACACACATATATATATATGTTATACGTTTGTATATATATGTTATACACATATAAGAGTTTCTGTGAGATACGTGATGCGCGTGCGAAAATAAAGTTTTTAACTTCAAATTTGTAGCATGACATAAAAGTGTTTTAGGTACGCAAACGAAACATGTACTTGTAGGTAGTCATTTCTATTCAAAAATTTTATTTTGTATCACCTTTTAAGAATTTTCTCATGATAAAAAAAAATTCTTTATATAATGTATAAATATATAGATATGAAATATGTGTGGGTGGGTGGGTGTGTGCGCGCACATAGATGTACCTATATATGCATACATACGTATGTATACATACATACGTATATAATATATATATATATATATATATATATATATATATATATATATATATATACACACACACACATACTAGTATAGAGCACGTGCGTTGCACGTGAATATAGCCGAGAGTAATATTTAAGATGATATTATTATCTTTTTTGGGATCAAAATAATATAATTCAATTATGTTTTTATTTCTTTTGTAACTTATTTTAGAAGTATATTTGATGTTCGCAATTATAATCAGTTCAATGTTTGAAAATAATCTTTGTAGGCTTCTGAATTGCAGATATGTTTGATGGTATATTTAACCCTTTTTCATTTTTTTTTGTTTTTTTTTCCAACAATTTTTTGTCTCTTAATTGATTTTCACGTATTTCAGTTTCTTTTTTTTGTTTTTCAGTTTTTCAATTGGTTAATTGTTTACTAACATAAAAATGCAAGGAAAAAAATCACAATTCTCATTAACCAGTTCAATATCTAATTTTTATTTTATTTTAACCAAATTATAAATAGAGTAATAAAGAAATTTCTTTGTTCTGTTTTTTTTATCTCATCACACTTTTTATTTTTCAATGTATAGAATAGATTCATTACCCAATCTTCTTTTAATTTCACCAAAATTTAAAGTAATAAAAGAAGGGTAAGAATGTAACTAACATAATTAATGGAGGACATAAACTAAAATGATTTACAACATCCATACTTTTATAGGCAGAGCGCGCGCGCGCACACGCACACATATTTTTTGTAACCATACATTTTGTTTTTCAATGTGTAAATATAGGTTTAGATTAAATTTATGACTTAATGTTCATTAAATGTACAAAAAAATTAATTAGGGAAGGGTAGGGTTGTCATTGGAATAATTAATGGACATTAATAATTACAAAATTATTACAAAATTAGTAATTAATAATAGTATTTATGAAAAAGTAGGATTGTTATTAGAGTGATTAACAAAGGACAAAAATAGAATAAAATAATTTACAAGATTCATACTTTTATAAGTAGTATAGATGTGTGTGTAGGGGGGGGAGTGGATCAGTAGCAACCGTTGGCAACTTAGCGAAAATAATAGTGGCATCTAGCTGTCGACGTTGTCAACATGGACGAGCCAGATCCTTTCTTTCTTTCTTTCTTTTTTTTTTGTAAACTTTGCCATCCGCTATATTACGGTGAAGTTTACCACACTACACCCCCAACCAACCATCCCCCCCCCCCCCCCCCCCCGCGCCTCTACCACCCCGTGTTTGCATTCAAATCCTTCCAGACAATTCCTAATATGAGTGTAAAGATTCATATGCATCTAAAATTGAAAATAATGTATTAGGTTTAAAAGATAAAAAAAATAATGTTGTAGGTGAGAAATGTATTATTCGCTCCGTCCCATAATTCTTGATCGTGTTTGACTTGCATGTTTATTTAGGATATGAAACATATTCTGAGTTTCTCACTCCACCCAAAGAGAGAGAGAGAGAGAAATGTAAAGTAAAGTTAATAATTAAAGAATTTTGTTCAACAATCAAATCTTGCAAATAAGTGTTTATTGTTAACATTCTATAAGATATATTTTAAAATATAAAAACCAAACAATGTTCTTGTAATTAGTTATACCGTTTAAATTTTTTGTCTAGTGATATTTTAAACGATTTTCTTATGATACTCAGTGTCATAATTCCAGGTAGATAGTTATGTAAAATTAAAAGAGGTGTTACACGAAATAGTTTCGTGGCAAAAGATATGGCTTCTTTCAGGGAAGCACTGCAAGTTGAATTTAGTCACGGGTGTGTTGTGTAATTGTGGTGGCTGATGGAAATTGGTTGTGCGTAACGGGGGCTGGAGGGGGAACAACATGGTGGGTTTGTACGTTGATGAAGGTGGGTGATAGAGATTGGTGGTGGGTAACGAGGGAAGAGATGGTGGTGGGTTTGTGTGTTGAGGATGGTGGTGGGCTTGTGCGTGGTGGGTAAAGTGTGAAGGTTGGTGGTGGTGGTGGCTGATGGAGGTTGGTGGTTCGCAACAGGGGAGACAAAGGAAGGGGGTGTTAGGTATGTGCATGGAGGATGGTGGTGGGTTTGTGTGTGGAGGATAATGGTGGTGGGTAGCAAAGGAGGGTGGGTGTCTGACGGGTATGTGTCTGAATGTGTTAATGGAACACGGAGGAAGTTGAAATGGTGGTAGAGGTGGTGGAGGAAGCTGAAAATGATGGACGTGGAAAGAGGTGAAAGAAGATGGGTTTGGTCAAAGGGGGTCGAAAAACAGAATGTCCTTCATCACTAACAGATTTCTTAGCACCGTGTAGTAAGATCTTTCGGTTGCAACACAAGGCAAACTTCATGGTTTCCGCTGCCTATTTATGAAATTTGCAGTTTTAGCTGCGTTTTTGGCAAACCTTAGGGTTCAGGGTTTGTTAAATGTTGCAAAAGGATCACTCAAGACAATGGTCAACTAACGCCGACTAACTCTAGGATAGTTTTTACCCCCAAAAAAATGAGAAAATATCAATCTTGCCATCGTATGATAGTGGTTTTGCCCCTTAAGCCAGGAAACACAATTGACTGTTCATATAAACGAGTAATAGGAGGAATACAGAATATACTACAGAGGAAAAGGTTAAAGGGGAACAAGTACATAAATAATCTCTGGTTATTCTCGAAACTACATAAACTTCAACAGTAATATTTCCCTTAACTTGCCCCATTTTCACAATTTACACTAATAATTCGGCATTTCAACAATGTGATTCAATGAAAATAGCGCTCCTGTGAGTAGTCAACTCCCCTTCTCTCTAAAACATCAAAGTTTTTAGAGAGAGACAATCCACCTTCTCTCTAAAACGTCGGAAGACCTGAAAATGACGCCGCCGGCGAATATGCCAGTAGTAGCGCGAAGATCAACAAGGCTAAGAGGCCCCATTAAAGATACATTTGCAGACGACTTTGTGGGGAAGGATTGGAATAACACGCATACAAGGAACACACTTGGACTATACTTCCCCAAGAATTTTACAAGGTCAGTATCCCTAGGATCTGAGAAATTTAAGGATGTAAAAGACATTCGACCGGAGAATGAAATAGTATCAGCAGTGATTCCAAAGAAGAAACTGGAATTAAAAGTATGATTGATGAACTAAAAGCCCAAACTGTCATGTTAAGACAGGAAAATGGAGAGTTGAAGAAAGAATTAATGGCAAAGGAAATGCAGACAAAGATTGTGCACTCTGCATCTCGTAAAGAAATAACATTGAATGCTGGGAAAGATGAGGGATTGGGGGCGCGTGATGATTAGGCACGTGAGAATTACACAAGTACTGGGATTCATTACCAGATGGAGAATCTAACGGCTGAAAGTAAATCTGGGCAACAATCTTTTGGAAAACCAATAGAGGGAAACCTTGGGGATTTTCTCCAGTTACCCTCTTAAAAGAAGATCATCCCTGAGATGGGGAACCCTATTTTAGAGCAACAGAAGATAGGGACTCGGGCATCTTATGCATCAGTAACAGCACCTAATAGAGATTTTTCTAAAGAAAATGTCTGGAATGTGTTCCCCCCCCCCCCCAAGAAATCAATGGGAAAAAAGGGGTTGAATATACAGAGGAGGATGTAGAAGAATAAATGGAAAAATTCTTTAATTGTATGTGTCCTGGGTGCGAGACCTCCGTTACATGTGATGAAAGGATTCATGGACAGGAAATGGAAACAATTTGGTCATTTCTCCTGCAGTCTACTCAAACTAGGTATATGTTTCTACTGCAGTTTGAAAAGTATATAGTCAAGGAGCAAATTCTTGAACGAGGTCCATGGTTTTTCGATAGTAAGCCGGTAATTGTGAAACCATGGACTGAGTCAATTGATAAAGAAGGTGTAATAACGATACCAGTTCGGGTTAAATTCCCAGGATTGCCATTATAATTTTGGTCAGCGAAAATGATGAGCAGAATAACAAGTACTCTTGGGAAACCATTATATATGGATCAAAGTGACTGCAAGAAAAGAGAGATTGGGATATGCAAGAGTGTGTGTGGAAATTGAGATTGATCAGGAATTACCTGAATTTATTCTGCTAAAAGGACCAGGTGAAATGGTAGTGAAGCAAAAAGTGGATTATGAATGGCTACCAGTAAAATGTACAAATTGCCATCTCTATGGACACAAGTCAAAAACATGCTATAAGAAAACCAAACCTCAGCAGCTATGGAAACCAAAAATTCACTCTAAGGAAATAGGAGAAGAGGAGGATAAGAAGGAGAGAATGAATAATGAAAGGAAATCTACTGTAATCACAGTAGGAGGTCATATTGATATGCCTGTTAAAAATAGTTTCTCTGTACTTCAGTGCATAGACAATATGGAGCAGCATTGTGGTATTAAGAAGGAAAATGGTGTAAAGGAAAATGCTGAGGCAGATGGAACCCCAACATAAGTGAATCAGGGAAAAAGGAGCAAAATACATCAAGAACTTAGGTGGTGAAGAAAAAAAAGGAATAAACAGCAAAAACAAGACAAAAATATGATAGCAATTGCAAGCTGGAATGTAAGAGGATTAAATGATCCTATGAAACAAAGGGAGGTAAAAAGGGTAATGAAGGATCGAAAAGTGGAATTGGTGGGATTATTATAAACAAGAGTAAGGGAGGAAAAAATACAAAGGATGCAAGCAAAATGGATCAAAGGATGGCAATTTGTATACAATGTTAACAGGAAAAGGGTATCTAGATTATGGGTAGGTTCGCAAAGTTTAACTATGAATTTCACACTGGTCAACAAGTCAAGTCAGCATATAACAGGGAAGACAATGACTAGTTCTGGTCTGTGCTTCTACATAACCTCTGTGTATGCTAATAATAAAGGTGAAAAAGAAGGGAACTGTGGCAACAAATGATAACAGATGCCAACAGTATTGGGAATTCTCCTTGGTTAATAGTTGGTGACTTCAATATGGTTAGAAATAACTCTGAGAAATTTGGTGGAAGTGGACTAAATAGAAGGGATACTGAGGAGTTCAAGAAATGTCTTTATGAAACTCATCTGGAAGATTTTCCTACAAGGGGTCTTCATTATACATGGGCCAATAATAGAGAAGAGGAGTTAATAATGTGTAAGTTGGATAGAGCCTTACAAAATGAAGGCTAGATAGAAGCTTTCCCTAGTACCAAAGTTGAAGCTCAAGATCCAGGGATCTCTGATCATGCGTTGATTATGATCAATATCATATTACAATCAGAGAAAGGAAAACGGCATTTTAAATTCTTTAACTACTGGATGATGCACAATACATTTAAGCAGATCCTGAAAGAAATATAGGAGGAAGAAATTGAAGGAGATGCGTGTATGCAATTAAGGTCAAAGCTTAAGAGACTGAAACCTGCACTAAAGCAAATGAATAAGCTGCACTATAGCAATATTTCTGAAAGAGTACAGAACAAATTGAAAGAGTTATAAAAGATATAACAACAAATTCTACAACATCAAGTTGCAACAAATATTGAGCAAGAGAAAAGAGTTTATGGAGAGTACTATCAATTACTACAAGCAGAGGAGGAATTCTACTATCAAAAGGCAGGGATAAAACATCTAAGCCTAGGTGATAGTAACACTTTCTATTTTCATAAGCAAATGAAAATGCACAGATCCCATAACAGGATTATGGCCATAACAACGGAGGGAGGGATGCAAATATCTGGAAGTAAAGAAGTACACCAAGTTGCAATTAAACATTTCTCCGAATTCTTAGGAAGTGTTGTGCCTAATCAACCTCATACTCATGCAAGACTGAAACAAACTATCACTAAGCACATCTCTGAAGAAAATCAAGCAATGCTTAGCGCTCCTGTAACAGAAAATGAAGTTAAAAAAGCTATGTTCGCTTTGAAGCAAAATAAGGCCAGCATAATTTTTTCAGAAGAATTGGGATGTTGTGGGACAGAATATGACTGCTGCTGTGAAAGAGATGATTAACAGGAGAAAAGGTATAAAGTTTTTCAATAGCACTATATTAACCTTGATACCAAAGACTGATTGTTTACCTAAGGTACATGCTATATGTTCCATCCTATCTTCTTTTATCCTTTTTTTTTTTTTTGCACATTTTCAAAGTTCACTAGAACTCACGTGATTTGCTTACTTTCTAGGGGAAACTAGCTAATGACCCCCTGTACTATAGGCGGTGTGCGATTTTCCCCCTCTACTCCAAATTTAAGCACTAAACCCCCCCCCCCCCCCCCACACTTATGGAAACTGGGCACGTTAGACAGAAAACATTAGTTTTAACACCGCGTGGTCAACAAACGCGTTGACTAGCTTTTTTTTTAAAAAAAAAGACATTTTCCCCCTTCTTCTTCTTCACTACCTCCATCACACCCCCAACACCGCCCTGCCCACCCCCTTCCTTCCAAATCCGACGCACACACTTCCCCCTCTCAGCCCAGCCCCCCCACCCCCTCCTTTCCCCTTTTATTCAAACTATGCACGCACTCCCCCTTCAAACATTCTCTTCCCTTTTTGCCGTTTCTTCCTCTCTCTCGTTGGTCAGACCTGCACAGACCAAGAAGCGGACCATCAGAGGCCACCACCGTCGCTGACCAGCCTCTACACTGGCCACTTCCATTTACTGCCTTCGTCACCGCCCGTCCTCCATCATCAATGCTATGTGGAATCCCTAATCGAGGGAGACCCGTCGCTACCCTAAATTTGACCTTCAACCCGTCGCCACCCAATCGTCGGCGACGCTCTCTGTCATCAGCGTCCGCACCATTAACAATCAGCCAGTGTTTGATCTGTTTCTCAAATATTTCTCCCTAAGACTACCCTTCCAAGGCCCTGCCAAGAGCCGAGAACCACCACAGTCTTTGTCGACGGCCAGCCTCCAACATTATTGTGGCCTCCATCTCTTGTTGGACTTCATTACCGGCAACCCACCACTATACCAACACAAACATCAGCCACCATACGGAGACCTAGGTCAATCGCCAGCCTCCGTCACGGCCATTCTCCATCGCCGATGGGTTTGTGGATTTCAGAAAGAGCGCTATGATGGGTTTGTGCAATATGGTGGTTGGTTTTTGGGGGAGTTTGTGGGTATGGGTGTGCTGGGCATGTTTGTGTGTATCTGCAGTGGGGTGGGGGTTGAGGGGGGAACCCTTGTGCGTGGTGCGGGGGTGTGTGTGTGGTGGTGGGTGGTCTGCAGGCAAGGTGGGAGATATGGGTGGAAGAAGTGAGAAAGGAGAGATAAATGAGTTTAAAGAATGGCATCTAGCTAAAATATGGTAAGGACATAAGGGCATTTTGGTCATTTCATGCAATTCATAGCGGATCCGTCTAACGTGCCCAGTTTCTGTAAGTGTGGGGGGTTTAGTGCTTAAGTTTGGAGTAGATGGGGAAATCACACAACGCCTATAGTACAGGGGGTCATTAGCTAGTTTCCCCTACTTTCTATATACATAGGACAATGGTTGGGCTAAAAAGTTAAAGAAAATTGGTTGCCCTAAGTATTCACAACTATAAATTTGTTCAATGATTGCAATGGGGATGAATACTCAGGCTTCGGTAAATGTACCATCTGACAGTGTCGATGATGAAGTAGGAGTTAAGAGTAGGAGTTAAGAAGGAAAAAGATGATGTCAATGATAAGAACTCACATGTCGATCAAATGAGGAGTAGCACTTTTACAGAAAGAAGTGGTAAGAATGAAAGATATGGTGCAACATTGTCAAGTTTCCTAGGTAGTCTAGTTGAGAGTTCTAGAAAGAGAACAGCTTTTCTCAAGAAGAAGTTGATGTCAAGTTCATCTTGGTGTAAGGATAAAGGTACCATAGAGAATATGGTTGAAAGTGATGACACTGAGAAGAAGGTTAAAGAATATTGCTTGTTTAGGTAATCTTGAGGGGATTGACGTAAAGCTATTTCAACAACCGTGTAGTCACGCACTTTGGAGGGATATATTCATAGATATTTCTGAAAGTAGGGAGGTTGACGTGGTCTGACTTGAAGTGACATTGCAGGATGTTAACATAGTTTACATCAGAGTGCTTTTAATACCAATTTGTTGGTTTTTTATAACAACTTATTGCACTTTCTTGTTATATTCTCTTTTATTTGGTGTATCTGAACTAGTGGGGCTTTCACTCGCTTATTATTGTAATAAATGGATTTCATTTTGTGTTACCGTAACGTATTAATTGCGCCTATATTATTGAATAGGATGAACCCAATTATAGTAGGATTTGTAATGATAATTGCTTGAAGAGTTAGATGAGATGAAGGAAGAGGAGATTTTTTAGGTGGCAAAGGTTACAGGCATAATAGGAATATGTGCACGAATGAAAGGCCCATGAGGACTTTACTTAAAGGGCATAATTATGTGTTTAAAGCTAATTAATGGTCATCAACGTAGATGTTATGATATGTTGAAAAGGAACCCGCCTGCTTTTCATATCATTATCTGAGCTTTTAAAGGTTGAAAGTGGTTTGAAAGATTCTAGACAACCCACTGCATTAAAATAATTAGCAGTTTTCTGCTTGTACTTACGCCGAATAAAAGGAACCGCGTAATTGTGAAGCACTTCCAGTAGCGTGGTACTGTGTCTTATTACTTCAACCTCGTCCTTAAGAAAATATGCAAGCTTGCACCAAAATCTATTTCGCCTCAAGACCAATTGACGATACTCACATTGATGCACGCAAACCGGCTAATGAGCAAGTTCGTTAAGGAAAATTGACACAACACAAAATTAATGTGTTGTGTGCTATTTTGACATGTGCTTCACCTATGTCATGGCTGATTGGGAAGGAGTTGCGCATAATTCTAGTGTGATTTTTGGAACACTCACTAACCCCATAACTAAGTTTCCATTGGTTGTAGCAAGGGTTATAAATGAACCAAGCCGTTCAAGAATAGCTCGTGGTTTGTTCCCTTTAGAGCTCGTTTATGTTTGTTTGTATAATATACGAACCGAACATGAACAACATTTTAGAGCTCGTTTATTAAACAAGCCGAGCATGAACACTTCAAATTGTTCATGAATATGTTCGTGAACAACTCGTCTATATAATAAATTTATATTTTAATGTTTAAAGGATGGAGAATTATGCAAATATACATATACATATGTTTAGGAATAAAGGCCCTGAACTTAATTTACTTAAAACCAAGCCCAATAACATATCCAAACAATTTATACATACAGCCCAAGCCATAAAATTAGAGTTCAACTAAAAAGCCCAAAGTATAGCCCAACTCTTCCTATCTTTAGGAAACCCTAACTCTTTCTTTTTTTTTCCCCAGCCGCAAATTCTTTCATGTCTTCTCTTCTTTACAGTTCACACACTTCTTCTCACTCTCTATCTCTCTCTATCACTCATGCACGGGTGCGAGTCTCTAATGAATGAAAGATAAAAAAAAATACACAGGTGTGTGACTACTCCAAATATATATGCATATAATGTCTCTTTCTCACTCTCACGCACACCCATCATCCCGGATCAGATTTGAAATCTTCTACGACTCCAAATATTCGATCTTTGTAAAGATCCAAATATCCGTCGACTTTGGCTTCTTCTCCGGTCATTTCTCCGGCTATTTCTCTGATCGTTGTATTAGTTTGCTTCTTTAGATGAACAAGCCGAGTCGAGACCGAGTTATGCCTTGAGGAACTCAAGCCGAGTTCAAACACCCATCTCTAGCTCCTAAACAAATACAAGCCGAGCTCAAACTTCCCTAAAAATATACGAACCGAGTTCGAACACACCTTTGTTTAGCTCGAACTCGGTTCGTATACAGCCCTACCTGTAGGAGGTAAACATTTGCAAATATTTACGTTAGTGTGATTTTTTTCTTCTTGATATGTAGTCATACTTAAAAGTTTTCTTAAGATTTCATACCGTTATTATGCTGTTGATTCTGGTTAGACAAACCTGACGAGATTCTTGGCACTTTATCATGGAGAAGGATATCACTTAGTTGATTCTCAAATATTTGGGCCACCAGCAAGTATTGAGGAGCTGTTCAATTATAGACACTCGTTACTGCCCAATGTAATTGAGAGGTCGTTAGGAGTTTTAAAGGGACGCTTTCAATTTTAAGTAAGATAGCACCTTATTCGATAAAACACTATGTTGCACTCTTCACAACTTCATCAGACGACAACATCGAGATGATTGATACTTTTAGTTATTCTCAACAATAACAAAGATAGTTTATTCAAGGCGTTGAGACCAGATCACAAGATCCAATCTCAATAGATTTAAGTTATTCGCAACAATAACAAAGAATGTAGGTAGTTAGAGACTGCATTGCTAGAAAGATTTGGGATAGAAGAAAGATTTGGGATAAAAGAGATTGATTTATTGTTGACATTCATTTAGTATCCCTCGAGGCTTGGACTATAGATGTAAGAATGTCAGGAGACTTGCGAAATGTTACTGGCTCGGATCGTGCAAATTTGTAAGCTATGATATACAGAGTATTTGCATTGTTTTTGTTGACTTTCTAAGATCTGATACGCTTTTGGTAATATTTGTTTAATTACGTGACAATATTTAAAAAAGAAAAACTCCAAAGTAGTTTTCTTATCAAACGAAATATCGGGTTTTTGTTTACAATTTTTTTGAAAGCTGAAACTCGGCTTTAAGAAAACAAAAATTCTTTTCAGCTTTCAAGGGAAAAAAAAAAACAAAAACTGTGAATTCTGTTAAATGCTGCATCAATTTTTTTTTATTATTTTTTTTTTTTGGGCTAGGATAACAATAAAGCAGTCCAAATAAATGGATGAGGAAAAGTGAAATGCAAACATCAGTCCATCCCTTGGAGGGGAAGTCATTGGCCAAAGCTCAAGGCATCATTACACAGAAGGGGATCACTGGATAGTAGTCAAAGACACTATCAATTGGGAGAACGGAGACCCTGTGTGCTATGCAGCTATGTTTGAATTCTGCAAGGCTTCAAGCAAGTTCTTGCGGTCATATTGGAACCGGAAAGCTCACGCGCGAATCCCGAATTGTTGCCCTTGTGGACCTCTTTTAACGACGTAATCCAAATGGTCAATTTTGTGGGCTAAAGTGCCTTCACCAATGATCTTATACTAGGATATTTTCTTACAAATAATGCACGAAGACCATCGTCCAGTTCTTTGTTTGAATTTCTTTTTTGAGTTAGAAAACTGAGATGATATGGAACTTGGTGGCTTGCTACCGTTTCTAACTAAAAGTATTGGCTTGTCAGAAGCGTCTAAAGATCGTTTGATATATCATAAGATAATCACGTGTCTCCTTTAACTTTATCTTCCCATCGCATCAACTCATCTTCATTTAACGGTCTTATATAATTGACACTAATAGTTCGGACATAGTTCAATGTTTACTCATTCCTAACAAAAGAACAAGCCGAAACTTGAAAGAATGAGCTTTGGTGTTGTCGGTGTGGATAATCATTGAGCAGAGGCCAAGAATTTGTACTGCCTATTCGGGGATGATGTTACCTTCTCTTCTAAGCTATAAGGAAACAAAACAACCATCTTTGAACAGGTATTGTATTTTGCTACAAATAATACAATAAGACCATGATCATAATCCTCTTTTTGACCATGATTCAAGTTTGAAAGACATGTCCAAGAAAGTTGGCATGAACCTCGTGGCTAATTACTCACTCTGTGTAATCTCGTTAATGTGAACAGAATATGGTTTCAATTATGTAATTTTTAATCATTTTAAATTGGTAAAATTATTAAATAATTGGAACAGTTCTTTTTATAAAACTCTTACAATAATAAAATGTTTCTGCAAGAATAATACCATGATCAAATCCTCTGTTTGACACCATGATTTAAGTTTGAAAGACATGTCCAAGAAAGTTGGCATGAACCTCGCGGCTAATTACTCTTCTTTGTAACTTCGTTAATATGAACATAATATAGTTTCGATTTTGTAATTTCTTAAAAAATTTAAATTGATAAATTATTAAATGACCAGGACAGCTCTTATAAAACTCTTAGAATGATAAAATGTTTCTACAAGAACAGGTATTGTATTGCAATATATGATACAAGAAGACCATGATCAAATCCTCTGTTTGACCCCATGATTTAAGTTTGAAAGACGTGTCCAAAAAAGTTGGCATGAACCTTGCGGCTAATTACTGCTCTGTAACTTCGTTAATGTGAACTAAATATAGTTTCAATTTTGCAATTTTTTAAATATTTTAAATTGATAAATTATTAAACGACCGGGACAGCTCTTATAAAACTCTTAGAATAATAAAATGTTTCTACCATTCACCAACGCCACCCCAACCCCCTCAAAACATGCTCGATTGTGGGAAAGATACAGCCTCAACTACAAAGCTTAGTGAAGAGTTAGTGTCGAATGCACGTAAGCATTGTGTGATGTTGGGTGAAGGAGGACCGTTAAGACAGGAGGCGAGAGGGGTTAAGGAAGACGGGAATTAGTTTACTATACATCCGGTAGTTCTAGATGATTGGGACCAATAGTCCCAAACCACCCAATATAATTTCTAGTGGAATAGGTATACGAGTTTTTGTGTATATACTCATCTTAAGACCTTGCCGAGCTTGAGTCAAGTATTTCATTCCATTGTCCCCAGGCCTTCTCGCTAAAACTCTTTGGCCATTTCGTTTCTTGTTTTCAACATTGTGCGATACTGTAATCACTATTGTAAAAGTAATTGTACCCTTATTCGTAATAAGCACGTTGGATTCACTCTTGAATATTTCATCCTTAATGCATTGACCATTACATTAAAATGTTTGGTAGCGTGAAGGAAGACTGCAATCAGATAAAGATTTAAAAGAATGACTAAACCATCCCTGCGCATGATTTTCACAAACATTGTTCTTTTATTGCATTTATTTGGCACAAGTTTAAATTGTAAAGGGCTGGCTCATGCAGGAATGTTCGTTTTGTTCTACTTCATCCTCATTGGTCCATTTTTCCCTTGGCCATTACAACATAGAATCTAAGTAGACCGGGAAGATGGTTTAATTCTTCAGATAGAGCGACCTCCTATCAGTGAATAAAATGATGTCTTCCTAGTTGCCAAGAGAAAATTAGTGTTCTTCGCTACGATCTTAGCCATAATGAAAAAGAAAACTTCTGGATGAAAGAATGAAAAAGGGTCTTCGGACGTGTCCGTCGTCTGGAATTATTATAGTGTAATGGTCATACGGACTACACTGTGAACCAAACATCTCGTTTCTCTAATTATAGAGCTCGTTACGCTCGTAATGTCGTCAAAACAAAGGAAGTGCATCATGTCAAGTTGAAGATATACTTGAATTGGATTGGATTTGACAGGCATGGACAACAATAATATGCAAATGATTCATTTCACTTTGAAAAAGGGATATAGATTGCACAATAAAGACACCAAAAACTCTTGAAAGTGGGGGTGGGACATCCAATAATTCACTTTGAAAACCAATCTGCTAAGTTGGAATGGGATGGTATAGCCAAGTTGGTGGCTGGCCAAAAAGTTATCAGAAAGAGCTCTCATTGGCCAACCATAACTGACATACCAAATAATTCACTTGAACAATGGCATGTGGCCTGCATAAATAATAACTCCCCTTTCTCTCTCATAAGAAAACAAAGGCCCCAAAGGGGACAGGCTTTTTTCATGCTTATTATGGTAACATTGAGGTGAAGGGGTAATGTACATGGATACAGCTCTAACCAAGTCACTACACTTGGAGATCCTACAAGCCTCAAACAATTACAACTCTCATAATTCACTGACAAGCTTCACCACCATTTTAACTGTATTAATGCAGTGCTACAGGCAATCCCCATAGACCTTTTCTTCTTTCTCTGTGTGTGTGGGTGGGGGGGTGGGGGGTGTTGCACATCTTACAGGACGTGGTGATGATTTTAGAGCCTCTATCATGTATATAAAAAAATGTGGGAAGAAGAAAGAAAGAACCTTGATATTTATATATCAACAGCATCAACTGGTAGGGATGTTGTCCTGTGAATGGTGTTGGGAAGGAATGACTGTGTGTAGAAACTCATGGCAGTAACCATGTCCTCTTCGCTAGGGCATTCCTTGATCACCTCGCATTTTCTTGCCCTTTGGCTTCCCTGAAAATGTCCATGCAAAACAGAACTGGATTTGAGGGCAGTTCCAAGTTTGTGTCCTTGCGACTTGTTTGGCATCACCAAATTAGTTGAAAGCCCGTTCTTGGTTCTCTGTCTGCCACTACCTGAACTAGAATGGTGTACACAAGATTTTTATACAAGTCCTAACTGCTGATCCCTGAGGTCCCTCAATTCCATCAGATACTTTGCTTTAAGCCACCTTAATTCCTGCTGAATTTCGTGATCATATTCGCATGACCAGTCACATGACCATGATGGAGGCACGGCTATTGAATGGGAACTAGCTGATAAACATTTGAGGAAATTTCTGACAGCTGACGAAACTTTGGTTTCCATATCTATCTCTTTGTCATCTTCTCCTGGTATTTCTTGATCCAGTTTTTCCTGTTCTTCGATAGAGTAGCTCTCGCCAGAGCCAAGCGAACTGCACTCAAGGCTTTTCCCAAATATTTGTACTGTGGAAACCATAGGGTTGGATTGACGAGACTGGATTATTTGCACCATCGAGACAAACATGTTGTGGACTATCAAGTTGATACGTGACTTCTTCAAACCGGCCATGCATAGCAGCACATCCATTTCCAGCACAATGTGACATCTGCAAAGTCTTGGCATTTGGATGGTTTGAGAGGAAATTCATGAATGAACCGGTAGAGGTATGGTTAGAAGCACAATTGTTGCAGAAACTTTTATTTGCAAAGCGGGGGGTTTCTTCGATTCCTGGACCTGGCCTCCAGTCCGGTACCAACAAAGCAATTTCTCCATCAATCCTATCGGAAATTTTAGTAACGTCTTGGTCGGTCATATCCAGCTCTGCGACCATTTCAGTTGCAACACTTAATGCTGTATCATTTTCAATGTCAAACGGGAAATAGATGTTCCTGATACGGCCTGCGATAAAATGATATCACAATGATGGAAATAAGTTGCAATAGCAGACCAAGGCAAAAAAATCATAAAGTGAAGCTAAGGCAACAACTGCTCGATATTAAAGCTAAAGCTCTTAGAACATGGCCCTAACAGCACTCAACTCTCCCTCTTACATGCCAAGTGGCTGAACTTATATAGGGATGAATGTCAACATTTATTAATTCATAAGTCTCCTGCCGTTGCTGGGCGTGGAAGGCACAATGTAAACGAAGAGTGTAAGTTCGTCCAAGATAAAGGAGAACAAATACAAGGGGGGAAGAAGACCTTCCAAAAGCAAAACTTTGATACCTGTTGTGGCACCAATTGCTCTAAAAGCTCAAGCAGTTAAAGAAAGTTATTGGATAGTGCTTCTAACCTTCTCTGTCCGAAATTCGGAGTCTCAAAAAGATGCTGCCATCTTCTCTCCTCTTTCCTTTAATAGTTATGTCAAGATGAGTAGAATGCTCATCGTGTTCATCATTGTACTCAAAAAGTTCTATTCCACTCTCCTCGATATCTGTAGGGTGATATCCCCATCCATTTTGGTCTGCATAGGCAACCCCATTTGAGTAGCCATTGAGTGAACTGTTACAGAATGAGTTTCCTCCAGTATCTAGTTCAAGGAAAGGCTGCCTTATAACCTGGTCGACATAATCTTGTTCTCTCCGGCATTGGCCTTAAATTAGGTTCACATTCATCAATTCGAAGAAAAGGGTCATTTAGTAGCTCTCTTGCCGAGAGCCTTAGCGACACAGTGGCCAAGCAGTTCTCAATAAATTGACGTACCTCCGGATCTTCTACCTTGTATAGAGCATCTGGTTTTTTCCCCTGAAGAGATGAAGCATGTCAATGGAGAGAGAAAGACAGGGGGGAGAAGGGGATGGGATGTACTTACAGACATAACTTTCTTGTAAATTTGCGCAGGATGTGAGCATTCACTGTAGGGATATTCGAAGGTCACCATCTCCAATATGCACATTCCAAAAGAATAAATGTCAACTAATTCATTGTATTCCTCCTCATAGACTTCTGGAGCCATGAACTCCGGTGTCCCTAATTAGAAGGTAACCAAATAAGGTATAAGTCTCAACCGAATTACACAATGTAAATCACCATAGAACATAGCTCAGTAATTTCACTAGTAGATGTGCATATCAAAGAAGTTATATAGATATCCTGAGGAGTCGGAATCAGAGATGAACGATACCTACACAGTGAGCAGCATGTGATTTTCGGAGTATAGCTGCGAGGCCGAGATCCCCAATTTTCACTTCCCCTTGGTTCCCATTGATAAAGATATTGTCGCATTTGAGATCTCTATGGATCACGGGGGGGTCATGGCTATGAAGATAGAGAAGCCCTTCCAAGATCTGTCTACACCAATGTTTCACTGCTCTAATGTTCACCCTCTTGTGCTTTTGCCTGTACCTACATAAAAGGAAAGAAGCCCCATATCAGAATCGAAGTGAAACAGGAGAGAAGACGAGAAACTGAGAAATTTTCGATGCTGAACAATGAAATCAGTGGTACTTACTGTCTGAGAGTCCCAGAAGTGAACATCTCAGTGACAAAATTAATGTTTCTATTGGCAGTATCAACCCAGGAAGTGTAGAACTTGATAATATTTTGGTGACTCAGAGTTTTGAGTAGATGAATTTCACAATAAAGCCTCTCGAGATTTTCAGGGCTTTGCTGGAAATCATAAAGCTTGACCTGGTTCCAAGCTACTTCAATCCCTTCAGACTCATCAAATGCCCGGTAACTGCGTCAATTAAGAATAAAGAATCAGATTGACAAATCCATATCTATCAGAAATTTAGGGGGGAAAAACACCCACACCCAGAGATTAAATCATTCAGTCGACTCTCAAATGCGGACTGGGGATCCTAGAAATCTATTAGCTACCCATTTATCGAAACTCCGCTGAAGATTCAAAAACAATAAATTTCCCAATCTAAAATAGGTATTTGACAAGTTTATCAGATACCAATTCCCGGAAACTCCTCTGGAGATTCAACAAAGTTAAATTAGCAAAGGAATCTGTGAAGGGTGCCTGACAAATCTCTCAGATGCCAATCGTTGGAGGTCCCCTGGAAACCGCCAACAGTAAAAGAAACTGAAACTGGTATGCAGTAAAATAAAGAGAAAGATGAGGTCTAATTCATACACAGTCTTTGAAGCTCCTTTGCCAAGGATTTCATTGTACTGCACAGAAAAAAAAAGATCCCAAAGCTTCAAAATACTGAAACATAAAGCAAGAAACAAGAGAGAGTAAAAACAATAAAGATGCGTAATTACTCTGCCATATCTTCCAGTTGGATCAACTTCAACAAACTCAGAGCAATCTGGTTCAAGATGCGCAAGGCCATTCATCCTCTCAAAACCTCTCTTTTCCCCCTTTTCTCCCCTTGTTTGTTAATGACTTAATGCTATGTACGTTGCAGCTCTTCCCACATAATAATTTCCGCTCCCCGTTTGGTGGCTCTGGCATCGACGAAGATGTCAAGGGAGAAAGAGGAGAGATCTACTCGTGCCTTTCATGCATCACCAAAAACATACTCCCCTTTGAACACTTGGAAAGAAAGGGATAGCAAAAGGACATGAAGACAAAGGCACCCAACTCAGCCACATTCCTCAAAAGAGCAAACAAAAGTTTTTAACATTAACGTGACAGAGAGAGAAAGAAACACAGAGAGGACAGAGAGTAGCTTCGACAGGCCTGCAGAGGTTTGGTTGGGTGCTGGGATTAAACTAGATTTTAGGCAAGAAAGTTTAGGTGATGATTTTGGGAGTGGCGTCCAGTGGAGATTGGGTCTACAGATCACGGCTGTGGACTGGGGGTGTGCCAGTAAATTGAGTCAGTGGACTCATTATCTGCTCACTAACAGATAATGTGTATTTGTTAGTTTGGATAAATACAGTTATTTAAAAAATATTTATCTCTTAAGTATTTGAAATAAATACAATTTTTATCTCCTAAGAGTTGGAGGTAATAAATGAGAAGTCAATAGTAATAACCCTCTCTCTATAGCACTCTCTCTAGAGCAATCACCAAACTCTAGGATTTGGTTCGTGGACGAAGAACTCGACTCTAGTAGCCGTTTTCGTCACTGCGAAAAAGATAAAGCGTGTTGGAGGCTCGTAACAACAAGGATCCTATGTCGGAATATTCGGAGACTTCATACGGTATGTTTCCGAACCCACTACGTGTTACGTGGTAGCGCAATAATTGTTGTAATCGTTTCAACATTGGTATCAGAGCATGATTACTTGTTGATTCGCCTTTAACATACTAATTAAATTATGTGCATGTTGCGATTTTTTTCGGATACATGAATGAGACCCATTACAAAAATTCAAAATTTATTGAGCATGTTTTTTGAAAAATAATTATATAGTTTTGTTCTCCTATAGTTGAGGATGAACTCCATAAAATTTCGTGATTTTTTTATGCATGATTTGTGAGAAGTCACAATTAATCTATGTCGCATAAGCTTTCCAACGATATATCGTACACATTATTTGGCTTAAAAACGAGAGAGATATGACATTCGGAAGTTGGGATCGTGGCATGACGGCGGCTGGAGAATTAGGATTTTTCAACGAAGAAGACGATCACGCGCGCCACGCGCTGATGACACGTGTCACGCGACAAGGGAGCTGATCACGCGCCCTTAGCACGTTCAGGCCACGTTACCACGCGCTCTTACGCGCTTCCACGCGCTGTCACGCGCCAAGAGTGTGCTGACACACGCGCCACGCGCCAATCAAGGCCAATGACCCCGCGCCCACGCGCGCGCGTGTATGCCACGCTCCTACTCCAAGAACCTGCAGCGCTGTCCCACACGCACGGTGGCGCGTAGAGGAGTGTGCGGACTGTTTTTTGGCTGGTGTTCGTCACCGCCGGCGAGTGGAGCCTTGTCGTGCCTTCTAAAATTTTTCTATGGTGTTAAATTTATATTTATATCATCTGTCTGTATTCTGTTTAATTTTTAAATGACTTTTTCTATTGAAATTAGCTTTAAAATTTTATTTTATACACACATAATTTTTTCTTTAATTGCAGAGGGTAAATTAGGGATAAATTTACTGTTTGCCAATTTTTTAGGATTTATCTCTCAGTTTTTGGTCATTTGTGAGTATTTTTGTGGTTCCCAAAAAAAATACGAATAATGCATAAATATTTTTTTTGCACTTTGTGAGCAGAAATAAATATTTTAGAGAGCTAGATGACATAAATAAATTATGTTTTACTTATTTGCCTTGATTTGCATTATGGTTTAAATATATATTTTTTTGTTAAAATATATTTGTTGGGCTTTTTGGTAAGCCCACACTTTAAACCCAATTTCAAGGCATTCACGCCCGTTTTCCTTAGAAGGAGAATGTGACCTATTCATCCAAGTAAATTACCATTTAACTTATTATTTGAGTATGCTAGTTTTAGGTTAAATGGATGGATACTAGATTGGCATTCTAAAGAAACTTATGTTTATGTGTTTACTCTTGCTTTAAGAAAATTCTTTTGAGAATAATGTGCTGTGCGGCATCTCCATTTATTTTATTGGAGTAGTTTGTAGTAGGATTATCAAAGATGTTGTATTTTACTATTTCCCTGTATATTTTCAGAAAGCCTTGTACGGGGATGTAATTTCCCACGCACATTATTCAAGTCAGAATTTTCTTAGCATAAGTTATTAGAATGCCAATGGGACTCAATGGAGTCCTTGCACACTTTATTGCATGGTGCAATTTTATATTGTTCTAAATTATCATGTGGATGATTTATTATATTGTGGCTTATATAATGATGAAATTTATTGCGAAAAATTACTTGAAAAATATTTTTCCCAACTCACATACATGGGAGATGATTACGAGTTTAGCAAATTTTTAATTTCATGATGTGAGGAAGGATTATGTTTTTCATTTGAATTTTTTGAAATAAATAGAAGGATGTATAATTAATGTCTTTTCCTTGCGCAATCTAATGTAGTGAATATAATGGCCACCAAGAATGTCATAGCTGATCTCGTTAAGGGTGATAAACTTAACGGAGACAATTATGACGTTTGGCACAAAAAGATAAAATTCATGCTGAACGAACAAGAGCTCGAGGAGCACTTGACCAAGGAGTTGGTCGCGCCAACTGAGGCGCAACCCCTAATAGACCACACTGCCTACCAGAAATGGAATCAGAAAGATCGTAGTGCGCGCTATGCCTTGTTGAGCAGCTTGCAAAATGATCTAATCGGGCAGTATGATGAACTTCCAACTTGCAAAGCTTTATGGGAGCAGCTCAAGTTCTTTTTTGGTGGAACCTCAACTATGCAGCTTCGTAGCCTTGTGATTTAGTTTGAGGAGTACACAAAAGACCTTAAACATACCATGAATGAATATCTAAGGATGATGTCCAATATGATTGGTAAGCTGAGGGATGCTGGCCATGCGCTCATAGATGAGCAGCAAGTCAGAGCTGTCATAAGGTCCCTTCCTGCCTCATGGGCCAATATGAAATAGATATTGACTCACAGTGAAAACATTAAGAACTTTTCTGATGTTTCACAGCATGTCATCCTTGAGGACGAGACTCGAGATGCTGACAAGACCCTTACTTATGTCGCCCAAGGGGGATCGCGCAATGCAAATGGCAAGCGCGGAAGACAAAGAAAGAAAGGTAAGAAAGACGAGGCTAACACTTCTGCGCCAAAGGAAGGAAAAATGAAGAAACGCAAGAGAGGAAAATGTGGTGGGAAAAAGGATCTGTCTAAAGTTAAATGCTTCAACTGTCAACAGAAAGGACACTTCGCTCGTGATTGCACTGAGCTGAAGAAGGTACTTCAGAATCTCTCTCTCAGTTATATGTTTCCTCACATGTGATGGTTGCTCCTTCCCAACCTGTGTGGTTTGTGGATACAGGTGCAACAAAACATGTAGCACGTGATCGAGAGGGGTTCGTAGATTATCACCAGATTCCAGCGGGTAGCAAAGATATCTTCATGGGAAACAATAGCTCCGAAGAGGTGCTAGGGGTTGGTTCTTACCAGCTCAAGTTGCGCACTGGGCGCACATTGATTCTTGAGGATGTGCGATATGCACCCACTGTTCGGCTTAATCTACTTTCAGTTACTGCTTTATTAGACAGTGATTTTTTCTTTATTTTTAAGGGTAATAAGTTGAACATCTTTTTGGATGATGTTTTGTTCGGACATGATTTTTGCATGGATAGTCTTTTTCAATTGGATTTAATTGATTCTCAGTCTTCTTATTCTTATGTGGTGAATGATAATATTGTGAATGATTCTACCACCTGGCATGCAAGACTGGGCCACATATGCCAAGATAGAATGACTCGTTTGGCTAGAGAAGGCCTTTTGGGCCCACTCGCAAGAGTCAATCTACAAATATGTGAGGCTTGTTTGGCCGGTAAAGCATGCAGAAAGCCTTTTGGAAAGGCTGTGAGAGCAACTCAACCACTTGAGCTAGTTCACTCTGACATATGCGGACCTATGAGTGTAAAGGCACGCCATGGCGCCTCTTATTTCCTTACATTGATAGACGATTATACGTGATATGGTTATGTGTATCTGATATCTCACCGCTATGAAGCTTTGGACTGTTTCAAACGCTTTGTAGTTGAGGTTGAGAATCAAAAAGAGAAGAATTTAAAAACTTTTCGTACTGACCGAGGACGCAAATATTTGTCAGATCACTTCAAGAAGTTTTGTGAAGAAAAAAGGGATACGCAGGCAACTTACTATTCCTAATACTCCATAACAAAATGGCGTTGCGGAAAGAAGGAATAGAACATTGTTAGACATGGTTAGGTCTATGATGGTGCAAGCAAACCTCCCAATATCTTTTTGGGGGATGCTCTTTTGACTGCAGCCTATATACTTAATCGAGTGCCTTCACAATCAGTCAAGTTCACCCCATATGAGCTTTGGAATGGCCAAATGCCAAATTTGGATAACTTGCGCCCATGGGGCTAAGCAGGTTATGTTCACAGTATTTCTCATAAGTATGGGAAACTAGGGCCTAGAGCTAAAAAGAGTATCTTCTTGAGATATTCTGAAAACTCTAAAGGCTATGTGATGTATGGTGAACATCCAAATGGTGGAAAGACTGAAATAGAGTCTCGTGATGTTGATTTCATAGAGAATGATTTTCCTAGCATTGGAGACGCAAGTAAGAATCTTGACCTCTATGAGTTAGAGGAAGTTGAAGCCACTTTACCATCTCCAAGCGAAGGTGGGGGATTAGTTCCTCATCCTGTTGTCGCTGAAGATAGTATAAGTCATCTTCAACCTAGTGGGAGCATCCTAGACAGTGGGAGCACACCATCAGGTCAACAAGATTCTCAACTGCGTAGAGGTGCACGAGGAAGAGTTCCACGTCGTCGTTTTGAGATTGACGGTGAAATTCTTATGTGCACTCTAACTGATGAAGATGAGTCCACTTCTATGGAAGAAGCCTTATCTTCACCTGCTAGTAATGAGTGGATGGCTGCAATGAAAGATGAGTTGAGCTCAATGGAGAAGAATCAGGTCTGGGAGTTGGTTGACCTTCCGCCAGGGCGCAAGACTGTTGGAAACAAGAGGGTTTTAAAAGTCAAGCGTAAGGCAGATGGGTCAATTGACAAGTATAAGGCACGTCTTGTGGCGAAAGGCTATACCCAACAGCGGGGTGTGGACTATGAAGACACTTTCTCCTCAGTGGTGAGATTTGCTTCAATTCGCCTGATCCTAGCTATTGTCGCCCAGCAGGATTTAGAACTTTTTCATATGGATGTTAAGACTGCGTTTCTCAATGGAGAACTAGATGAAGAGATTTATATGGCTCAACCTGAGGGTTTTGAAGTCAAGGGACATGAGTGCAAAGTTTGTCGGCTCAAACGTTCTATATATGGTCTCAAACAATCGTCTAGGCAGTGGTACTTTAGGTTTCATCATGTCATTACCTCTATAGGTTTTGAAATGATTGAACAAGACCATTACGTTTACGTAAAACGATCCAAGAAAAATATTCTGATCCTTTCTTTGTATGTGGATGACATTCTTTTAGCTGGGAATGACATGAGTTCCATTATCGCCACTAAGCAGTGGCTGTCCTTATCTTTTGAGATGAAGGACATGGGAGAAGCTAATTATGTGCTTGGGGTTAAAATCATACGTGATCGTCCAACGAGACTTCTCGATTTGTCTAAAGAGACATATATCAAGAAGGTCATTGAACGATTCTGTATGCATAACTCAAAACCCATAGACACTCCAATGGACAAGGCGTGTACTTTAACAACAGACTAATGCCCAAAGAATGATAAGGAAAAGAATCCGATGTCCAAAGTGCCTTACGCTGCTACAGTAGGAAGTCTGATGTACGCTATGTTGTGTACGCGTCCAGACATCTGTTTTGCCGTTGGAATGGTGAGTCGTTATCAGAGTAATCCTGGACCCGCTCATTGGAATGCGGTGAAGAGGATTCTTCGATACTTACATGGAACCGCTGATCTCGTCCTGTGCTATCATGGTGGAGACTTGAGATTGAGAGGATACAGCGATGCTGATTGGGGCGCTGATAGAGATGAGCGCATATCCACTTCAGGTGGAGCTATCTCTTGGTACAGCAAGAAAAAGTCTTGCATCGCCCTATCCACGATAGAGTCGGAGTATGTTGCTTGTTCAGCAGCAGTCCAAGAAACTGTTTGGTTGAGGTCATTCTTGCAGGCTCTAGGGGTTACAGCTCATGCAGACGAGTCTGTCACTGTTCATTGTGACAATACAGCTGCCCTAGATTTTGTAAAGGACCCTAAATATCATGGGAAGGCCAAACACATGGGCCTTCGTTATCACTTCATTAGAACTTTAGTTGCGCAAGGAGAGGTGACCATGAAGCATATACCTACTGGCAGAATGGTGGCTGATCCTCTGACCAAGCCTATTGCTAGAAATGTTTTCCTTTCTCACATTAGGAGTATTTGTTAGTTTGGATAAAAACACTTATTTAGAGAATATTTATCTCTTAAGTGTTTGAGATAAATACAATCTTTATCTCCTAAGAGTTGGAGGTAAAGTCAGTTTCTAATTGTATCTCTATATAAAGGCTAGAGATATCCCAATAAATGAGAAGTCAATAGTAATAACCCTCTCTCTATAGCACTCTCTCTAGAGCAATCACCAAGCTCTAGGATTTGGTTCGTGGACGAAGAACTCGACTCTAGTAGCCGTTTTCGTACCTGAGAAAAAGATCAAGCGTGTTGGAGGCTCGTAACAATAAGGATCCTACGTCGGAATATTCGGAGACTTCATACGATATGTTTCCGAACCCACTACGTGTTACGTGGTAGCGCAATAATTGTTATAATCATTTCAACAGGGTGGAACGTGAACTTGCATGGTGGATCGTGAAGGAGGTGGGGTGCGTGCATAAAAAGTGTTGATGATGATGAGCGCAGTAGAAAATGGCCGTTTAGAGAGGTAGATAGATGGAGGAGTACGAAACATGGGTACGGGGGTGAGAACCGAGAAAGTTCTTGTTTTCGTCCCGCTTTCTACGTTGTGCAATCACGATTTGGATAGTTCCCATTTTATTTTTTTTCCTATTTGTTAAAGAGATAGATAGACCGGCTCATTGTACTCTTTTTGACAAAAATATAATAATAAGATTCTCTAGATTGTGTAGAATTTCTTCTGAAAAGTATTTTTTTATTTTAGAGTGACGATGTTGGTCGATGAAAGCGAAGGAAATTTATGTTGAATTTATAATAAGTTGGCCACTTATGTCATTAACATAGTGGACAATAGTGGAACTCTACATGCAGAAGTAGAGAAAATTTATGTGTCTTGAGTACATTCAATTTGAATAGTAACATTTTTATACTATTGTTACATACTAGTGCGTAGGAAAAGACGTTCGATTTAGAAAAAATGGTAAAGAGTGGTATGTTATTATGCAATGGTGACACTAGGGATGCCTGGTCAACGATCCATTCACACCTATGTCACCGATGCTCATTGAAACCTCTAAGGATAATGACCTCTAGGTCACTCTAGGATGGAAGTAATTTTTCAGAGGATATTGCGCCTAGTTTTCTTGACATGTTGGCCACGGGCCTGTCCACCACTCTTAAGTTCCTTGTCGACTCAACAAGGGTATTAGATAAGTGGTTGGATCAAGGGACCACTCCACCTCACGTACATTATGTGTCTCAAACTTCCATGGTGGACAAAGTTAAGCTATTGAGGGTAAGACAAGCAAGTATGAAAGTTTAGCTGTAACACCGACACATGTTGTACCCTTGGCAACTCAATGTTCCCAGGATGTGTCATGTCTCACATGATGACAAGTTGTTCTCTATTGTCTTCTCAAAGATAACTTCATTAAACCTATCATTCAAATTATACGGTTGAGGAACTTAGTCCCTGTGCAAAAGAAGAGTGGACATATGTGTCTATATTGCTTTCATGTCCCAAAGATGAGCTCACGCTTCCTAATATCAACATCTACCCTAAAGTGACCATATGACAAAAGACTTTCTTTGTTCTTTGTGAATGATTTTGTAGGTTATGACTGTATTTGAATCGTTCTGGTCAACTCTACCAATATTGGTTACTAAACATCTAATAGGTAGCTTGTAATTAAATGCCATGCCCTTTAGGCTTTAGTATGCTCATCCCACCTATCATTAGGCCACCTTGATTTTTGATGACGTGATATACAAAATTGTGGTAGACTATGTCGATGACCTTATCGTTAAGTCCAAGAAAGAAAGTGACTAACTAAGTGACCTTCGATATTTTTTCAAATGTTGTTACGATTATAACATATAGATAAACCTCTTCAATATAATTTGGTAGCATTTGTCAAGATCGTTTATTTAATGGTAGCCACAAGGCATTGATGTCAACCCATTTAAACATAAGTGTATCCAAAAGATGCCTCCGCCCTGGAATACCAAGCAATATAAAAGCTTCCCACTAGTATGGTCTCTTATCTTGTCACTTCATGGAGCTAACCCTGCCCTTTCAACATTTATTACAAAAAAATGCCTAATCGAGCTGGGAGAAGGGAGAAGGAAGAACAAGAAGCTTTTGCTAAGGATAATTTTGATATGGTATGCCTATGCTTCTCTAATTGACCTAAATGCCCTGATCTATAGGTGCGAGATTTACCCAAGTGGTGGATAGGGTGGAGCATCATGTCTTATATCTCAGTTAATGATCAAAGAGCCTGAAGCCAATTACTTTGAGTGCGAGAAACTTTATTTGTCCTCAATGTATACCTCACATAAATTCACAAATTACTTCTTGGAACATGATCTCCCTTGTTAGAAAGTGTAACACCCCGGTCCATAGGCCCACCATAAGGCAATGTCTCCCTAAAAAGGGCTAGACAATAGGTACTTAAGAGTTCATGGGCAGGGCCTAATAAGGCCGATAAAAAATTATCCCACATCCGATGTGGGATATCATAATCACCCCACCTTATGCCTTAGTGTCCTCGCTAAGACTTGATCACACAGTCCATAATCTTCCTCTTTAGCCGATATGAGATATACTTGACTCATTCTTCGTTGCCCCCAACTATTCCTTTTAATGTGGGATATACCTAGGCTTACCTTTGTTTTCCCCCAACCAGCGACAACTCGACTGGATAGCCCAGTTCAAGCTTTCGAGAGTCAGCTCTGATACCATGTGTAACGACCGGGTCCATGGTTCTACTACAGGGCAATGTCTCCCTTAAAAGGGCTAAACAATAGGCATTCAAGAGTTTATGAGTAGGGCCCTATAAGGCCAATCATAAATTATCCCGCATTCGATTTGGGATATCCCACAAAGGCTGACCTTGCACTACAAGAAGAGATAGATTTGGCGACAGAATTTAAGCGACGGAATGCATTCCGTCGCTAAAAGCTCTTTCAGCGACAGGAAACGCCGTCTGTAAAAATTCGTTGGCAAAAAGCTCGACGGAATAATATGTCGGTAAAAACCTTTGCCGACGGGTTTTTAACAACGGGGTTCCCGTCGTTAAATATTTTTAGCAAATTTATAAAATTTGAAGGTTTTTTTAATATTTTTTAAGCTACAGAATAATATCGTCGCTAAAAAACATTTGTCTGATAAAATGTCTTCGACCGACGTCTTTTAGGGACGAGTTTATTCTATTTCCAAAAGTCCTTAACTCACTCTGCATTTTCTCTATCTCTCTCCCCGTTTCTATCTCTTAATTTCTGCCGTTTGACCTTGTTTCACCCCGTTTTCACCTACCGACGATTTAACCTCCGATGAACCCCCTCACCTTCAAGATCAACCCACTGACATTACAGCGCCTCCGGCAACAACCCACTGATGCTGCACCACCACCGACGACAACCCACTGACGCACCTACTCAGGCCAGATCTACAACCCTGGTACGGTTTTAAACTTGTCTCAAGCGTGCTTGGTTTTTGGCTTTACTGAATTTGCTTGAATTTGCTACAATCGTGCTTGATTTTGAGCTTGATAACTTTGCCCTAGAAATAACAATCAAAATTTTACAATGCTCACTAAGGACTTTGATTCTTGGTCGTCTGTGGTTTTGCTACATGTGCTCATTTACCTCCATTTGCAACTATATGTATTCTTCTTCTTTTGCTACTCTTATTTTGTCCTTTTGTTTTGTGCATTATGAAAATGAAATATGTTGATTAGTTATTGATACAATCAAAGAAGGGTGTCGTGGTGGAATATATAAAGTTGTTTGCTTATGTTCAGAGATCAATAATTGTTTATGGTTTTGTTTTCATGGAGCTAAACAAGAACAACGTATAGGTATTTGTACATAATAGGACTCAATTTAGCATATAACAATGAACTCTTCCCACACCAAAGGAAAAGTTAGACTAATGTTATAGTTTTCAGACCTTTTACCTAGAATTGAACTTGTTATCGATCAATCGTTTAGATGATAATTGTAGAAGTCGGTGCATCTTATTTTTGTTCTTTGCTCCTTTAGACGGTTGATGGGAAACAAATACAATAAGATAAAAGTTCGATAAAATACAATCAGATACCAAAGGTGCTTATTCATGGCATAATTAGTCAATTTGGAGGTTTCATTTTCAACAACTTTTTCACTGCATTTTTTGTCCAGTTCAAAAATGGCAAATATAATTTGAGTAAAAATACTAGTAAAAATATAATTTGAGTAAAAATACTAGTATGCCCTAATCCAACCGAACCCTAAATTGAATTTATTGAATTCCCAAATTGAACCCTAAATTAAATGCCCAAATTCAACCGACCCCTAAATTGAATCCTAAATTGAAGTAATTGAATCCTAATTAAACCCTAAATCGAATCAAACCCTAAATTAAACTAATTGAAACTAATTGAACCCCCAATTGAATGTTCTGATCAAATTATTGTTTTTAATGTGTTAATGTCTTTGCAATTTATCTATACAAAGTCAGATATGGATAAGATACGGGCTATTCGTGGCCGGGATGGACGTCGAGCTGCTTCCTCCTTGGTGGGTCCCACCTAGTCATTGCCCACTGATGACGAGGCACAGAGTGCTAGCGTACAACAGACGGGGCCCCGGCTCTAGCTCTAGCCCTAGCCCCAGCCCGACGCCGATTCCTCCCACACGCGTGTTGATTCTCCTTCTTCTGTGGGTTTTACATCAGGTATAGTTGATAACGGTGTTTAGTCAATTTTTACTAACCTTATATTTAAAGTATATTTGAACTGTATTAATGTGTGTGTTTTGTAGGATCTTGACGAGGCCGTGGCCCGACACGCGGGCTACGCATTGACCCCCAGCGTAAACAGAGAGTTACGCTCACCCAGGAGGGCCAGTAAGTAAAAAAAATCACATCATGCGTTATATTTAAATTTTTTTGGTGTTAATTTATATTTGAACTGTATTAATTTATTTATTTGGCAGGATCCTGGAGAATCAAGCGAGGACAAAGATCGGCATTCTTGTGAAGGGATGATTCTTTGAGCCACGCCTGTACTGGAAGGATTGGGATGCTGCTGCAATGGAGTCCCTATGGGAGGAGTGGCTAGTACATTGAAGTATTTTTTTCTGTGATAGTATTTGTTTAATTATAATTTAGTATTTAAATTAATTTGTATTATTGAATGCCTTGTAGGAGGGGCTCACGTTTGACTCGCCTAATCAGCAGGTGCTGGGTCGACAATCCTTCTTTGCTTATATCATCAAGAATCACTGCCGATGGCTCCACGACGCATGGGACCGGGCAAAGAATATGCTGCTCGAGGGTTCCCCGATGAAGGAGATGAAGACATATCCCCCACATTGGATATCTCCGACCGTATGGGGGCAGATGATAGACCTGTGGGTTGCAGATCTAGGCTGGGATACCAAGAGTAAGAGCGGGGCCGAGAACAGACATAATAGAGATCTGACGCACATGGGGGGGGGTGTCAGTGGGACACACGACATCGTCCAACACATGAATGCGGTCGCGCACTCAGAGCTGGAGGCGGATGAGGTCATAGTTCTGACGTATAATCAGACGCACATGCAGAAGAAGGAGAAGGACGAGGTGCACCGAGCGGGCGACTATGTTTCGGATATTGCCTGGTGGATCGATGTAAGTCAATTTGTTTAAGTTAATTTTTTCCCTATCTATTCAATTTTTGCCCGATTAATTAATGCATTAACATCTTTGACTCACTGTTCTTGCAGGCCTCATATGAAAGCTTAGGGCCTCAGAGCAGCCGTTCGAATAGCCCTCAACGTCCACTAGTACGGGTGCGAGTACTGGGGTGTTAAAGCGATGACTGGATGTACCAGAGGTTGTCAATCGGCTGAAAGACTGCATACGTGGCCTGCCTAGCATGACTGCACGTGCCGTGATAGGATTGTCCCCACCCCCCGTTGCCCCTCCACAGACACCGGCTCCTCTGCATCCGTTGGCCGAAGAGGAGATCCAGCGCATTGCTACAGTAGTGTTACGGATGATCAGGGAGCAGGATCAGCCGGGCACCGTTGCTGGACATGCGAGCCGGCCCCTGATTAGTAGGATCCAAATTCAGGACTCGGCAACCCCTGATGAGCCACTTCTCATGCCCGGTCCCAGCTTGTCCCCCCCACCCCACTTGTACTCTTCTCCCCTCTCCTAACCTGCTGTATCCGGTTCCCTGCTTGTACATATTGAGTTTTTTTATAATAAATATTTTTTATGATTGATTATATATATATATATATATATATTTGTTTGTGTATTGGGATTGTACATTGAATTTTTTTATTACAGGTCTGAGCAATAGAAAAATATAAAAAATTGACTTTTAGCGACGGATTAATTCCGTCGCTAAAAGTGTACTTAACTATAAGCGTTTTAGCGATGGAATATTCGGTCGTTAAAGATCCCATTTAGCGACGGAGATATCCATCGCTAAAACATTTATCCCGTCACTAATTTCACAAAAAAAAAATAAAATTACGTAAAATATAATTAGCGACAGATATTCTGTCACTAATTAATAAATAAATCCGTCGCAAAAAGTTCAATACTAGAGGACGGATTTTAAAATTTCGTTGCAAATTTTTTAGTAACGGACTTTTATACGAGGAACTTTTAGCGACAGTAGTTCCGTCGTTATAAGTTTTAGCGATGGATTTATGGCTTTTAGCGACGGATTACCCTGTCGCTAAAAGCCCTATTTCTTGTAGTGATTGTATGCTAGTTGTTTCTTCTTGGTGAATTTAACCTTACAATTTGGAGAGGGGAACAACTACCGGCTCTACGATGAGAGAAGAGCATATGCTAGTTGTGGGCCTTATGGCTTGTGACAAAGGTGCGCTCATCAGTTGTGTAATGAGAGGATTGGCTGTCGGCGATGGCTGTATGATGACAGAGAAAGCGGCTGGGGCCGGTTGTGATGAGGCAAGGGGATGGGCAGTGGGTCTGTGAGTAAGAGAAGAGAAAAGAAAAGAATCGAGCAAATTACATTATGGTTCAAAAAGGCCAAAAGCAGGGTTTCTTAGGGTAAGAATATGGTGATGCACAACATTCGCTGAGATCTTATGATATTTTATTTATATGGATTGTAATTTTTCAACGAGTAAATGAAGTGATACTCGTTTATAAGGCTCGGCTTGGACTCGACTCATTAAGCAAACGAGCCCTCTCATTCGTAAACAATACTAAATAAACAGTGTCATGTTCAATCTCAGCTCGTTTAGTAAAGGAACTTAAAAATTGTGTTCGCGTTCGATTCACCTATTATGTGAACGGACATGAACGAGTTCTAGAAAGAACTAACAACGAGCCATTCGTGAACAACTTACTTTATTTACAACCCTAGTGAAGAATAAGGTGCACGAGCACGATGCGTGGGTGCAATGATGCCCATCATAGATCATGGAGTATCTTAGTGCCCAATTATCCAAGGCTGCAACTAAAATGAATAGTGGATCAAAGAGAGATACCCAATTGGGAAGGTGTCAACGGAGGAGGATGGATACTCCGTACCCTTGGTGGGGTGCCCCCCTAACGAGGTGAGACACTCCTTCGCATGTTTTTTTTGCCTCAAAACCTTTTTAATGCACTAGTTGAGTACACGTGCGATGCACGTGAACATCAATATTCAAAGGGTTCATAGTTAAAAAAATCAACATGCATCATATCAAGTAAAAAATTAGGAGAAAGTAAATACGAATCTAACATATTGGTTGCTATGCAACTGACATATGAGATATGAGTGCAAGTCAAAATATTTTGCTCATAGAAGGCATTCATAAATATGGAACAAGCATATTTCAATCACGTATATTACATGTAAGACCATTAAATAACTTAATTTCAAAATTTATTAAGCCACGAAATAACAGCCTGCTGATATCAAGGGTTATAGTCTCTTCAGATAAACCTAGTGGCCAAACTATTTCAATAACCCCTTCCATGTTCTACTGGTCAATCGGAAAACAATATTGCACCATTAATATTGGAGATAGAGATATACATTCATGTTATATCAATGTAGTTAGAATGTTGGATGTCTAGTTAATACTAAAAGTGTTTCATCTATTAAAGATTGTGATAGTTGTATTTCTCGAACTCTAACTTAGGCTAAATAGTATATATTTTAGACCCTCTTGATGTCCATTTTTAGTTAACGTGAATGTTTATATACTATTTAGTCTTGTTAACTTTTCTACTTAGGTTGTAACATGCCAAAATTTTCTTCACTACATTTACTTCAAGAACTTGGGTTTATTTTCTGTGTGTGTTGTGAGTGTACTTAAATAAGTACTGTACTAACATAGACTGACTGTAACCCGTATGATTTATACAAGTATGGTTCTTCATAGTTAAGTGCGTTTATCTCAATAATTTTCAAGCAACCTCTGATTTGAATATTGACCGTTATTCTAATTAAATTAGAAGAAGCTGGTATAAAAAAAATTGAAGGAGATGCGTGATAGTACTTTGGGGTAAGAATAGAATCAAAAGATTGTGTGGAGGATGGTTACTGTATCAGATTTGTGAAATAATAATGTGCTTTACTTTTAGAAACAGCTAGAAATCATAATAATGCCATACAAATTTCAGAAACACATGTTTAGTTTTATAAATAAGAAGAAGTATCTGGTTCTGGCCTCAAGCACGCTGCATTTCTCATTTCATTATAAATGAGTAATTGACATGTAACTTTAACATTTTTAAATAAAAATTTATTGTGTGATAATTTCTCAATAGTAAATGATTGAAATCATAACTTTGTATGTTATTTTCGGCCATGGCTATTTTTGCTTGGCTACAAAAAGGCTTCTTTTTTCATGTGATTTACAAAGAATTTTCTCTTGTCTAATCTATTTTTTAGCTCTTAGCAATGATTTTCATTCATTTTTCTCTTCGATTAAGCCTCTAAGGCATAATTTATTGAAGCACTTCATCACATACAAGAATAGAAGATTCAAACCGTACACATAATCAAATAACGTTTATATATTCAGAATTTTGTAATAAATATCTTAATAAATTTGTTTTGGAGGGTTGGTGTCTCGCTCCATATTCGATAGCTCACCGTATCTGGTACATGTGATGTTTTCAAAGTTATTAATGATTTAAACACGATCTCTACCAATCATGTTGCATATTAGTCATTTAGCATCGAATAAAATGCTCCATCTTGAAAAGTAAAGGCTTGACTCCCACCATTTTATCTGTAGAACTATTTTTTCTCGCAAAGAAAATAGAATCTTGGTGCTGATAATAATATGATATGTATGGTAAAAGCTGACACCTAAAATAGACCCTATAATTATCATGCCTCGTCCTAAAAAAGTCAAAGTTTGTAAATATTAAAAGAGCTTAAGGAGCTTACTTTTATAGAGTTAGAAGTTAGATAAACTCTTAAATCAACACTCATTTCAAACTTACATACTCAAAAAGGATATTAGTCTTCGTTATATTAAGCAACTAAGCTAATAATATAAAATTAAGTTACTTCTAAACAAACTTTGGATATAGAATCATTTTGCCGCTTGACATAGAGGAGACAGTTAGGTTATAATAATTATATTATGGGAGATGCATGAAGGTATAGAGTCATTTAAATGAAAAGGGAACGTGACAGCGGTTTAAGCCATCAATTATCGAGGTGGTAACATTTGAAAAATATTGGTGGAATATGTAAAAGTGTATAAGGTCATTTGTGTCAAGAAATAAATTATACATATCCACTATACACACGCGCACACTCTCAGGCACGCGCGCGCGAGCACACACACGATATCAGGTCTTACATCAAAGCGTAAGAGAGCAGAAAAGTTTAAGCATGTCCAATTTTTTGCCTTTTCTTCTCCATTGAAGTGTATTACCAAATTTTCATTGTCAACATAAAAGACAGAACCAATTATCTGTTAAGAGAAAGTGAGAGTGGAATTCATCTATAGTAAGCAAAAACCATTATTAACTCATGGTCATTTTAAAAAAAGAAATTGTTGAAATTAGTATAGAAGATGCTATGATAATGTGTTTCACATCCTATTCTACATCAAGTATCATGTTGTAAATAACATTAATATAAATATATACCAAGTATTAAGTTATGAAGGACATTAAAATAAATTCATATATTAAATGAAGGTGCCATGAGAAGCAGAAGAGACATCTATCTATTAATCGGAATTTTTATTAAAGTAAAAAAGGTAGACTTGTTATTAGAACCTGGATTTCTAGCTGGTACTCGACCCGAGCTGGACCCGGATCCGACCCCTCCGCTCTGGTGATGACTGATGAACAATAAAAGAGGGTTTTGGGGAGGTTTTGCAAGAACTTCCATCCTCTCCCACCCTGTCATTCGTCTCGGCTACTCTAAACAACCTTTCTTTTCCCCTTCTCCTCAAGGAGGTGGATCAATCAATTGACCAATCATGGTAGCCAATGAAGACGACGCCGTCGGGCCGCACCCACAGCAGTCGTACGTTGTTCTATTTCTACTTTCTATTTCTAACACTAATCTGTAGAGTCTTATCCTCTTCCCACCTATGTAATGATTCATTCTTTCTTTCAATCTTGTTCGAGTCCAGGGTCAACAAGCAGTTGGTTGCTCCAAGTCCCCCGGTTGACAAGTTTCAACTTCTTCCCGAGTTCTTGAAGGTAATAATTCAAAAAATTTAGTGGAAAACTTTTCCTGAATCGATAACTGCAATCCAAGATGGGTCACTTCTGAAGTTACGCTCCACATTTCGCACTAGAATAAATATCTATTACTCCCTCCGTTTCATTTGATTTTGATTTTCGTCCTTTGATTTTCTTACGATAGATTCAGTTCGTGTAGACTTGCTCATCATTTTCACCCAGACCTGACTTACCAAACTATGCATATTTACTCTGCGATTACGTAACAAATGCCTATCCTAGGATTTCTTAGAATGTCAATGGGGAAACGCTTTGAATGAAGCCACCCAGGGGAGTGTCAAGCATCTTTGTCAGTAAAAGTGGTGTGTAGCGAATATCAATTTCCAATTTTTTTTGGATTGGTAATATGATGATCTTTCGCTCTTTTTGATTTTTTTTCTTTCAACTTCTTTTGGCAGTCGAATCAGAGGTCCTTAATTTATTTTGCGTGCATCATATAGCGATAGAGGTTTATATTTTGTTTCTTGTTATTCATATATATATTTTTTATCTGTGCTGTTTTAGGTGCGAGGTTTGGTGAAGCAGCATTTGGACTCTTTTAATTACTTCGTCACAACGGGAATAAAGAAGATTGTGCGTGCTAATGATTACATCGAATCTAAGATGGACCCTAAAATCTACCTCAGGTAAAGTTTCTGTTTCTCCATTTGGGCCGTGTTCAGATTAATACCGCTATGAATGCATTGAACTGCTTCCGATTTTTGTTAAGATGCGGAATGATTGATTTTTTTTTCCTTCTATCTTTTGCTTCTGTGAGTAACAGATACACGGATGTTTGGATCGGTAAACCTTCGATTGGAAGTGGCAGTGACGTTAGGGGGGTCAATCCCCATGAGTGTCGATTATCTGAAACCACGTAAGTATCTTAATTCGATATATTATTATCGTTAACCTGTTGGCCCATTTTATCACCATCAATAGTTCAATTGCGACTTCATGTTTGTATCCCACTTCTACAAAAATTGGGAACCTAAGTACTTTAAATTCATACTCGTTCCCTATAATTTCAGGACCACTCTTCTGGACACATTCCTTGCATTTCATTTTTGTACTTCTCATTTTCGTGAGATTTAAGTCTTGTAAATGCAGAATATGCAAAGAAGGAAAGTGATGAAATGAACGTTAAGGGCGCAATGTACCATTTGTGAAGACTTTTGGGATGTTTATCAAATTCTACTGTTTGTTTGTCTCAGTCGAAAGTCAGTGTTCTTTTACCTATATTATCTGGGAGAGAGAGTATTAGAAAATTTTTGTCGGGCAGTGTTTGTGTGTGTGTTTTTGGGGGGGGGGGGGGGGGGGCGAATACGGTTGTGACGAGAGTCTTTCATGAGCTTCATTGGCACAAGAGCTGTGGGACCCCTGAATACTTATACACCCAGGGGCCAGGGATTGTAAAAGGTCTATTAGCGCCTCGGGCTGTGCGTATTGAATTTTTGGGTCATTAATTACAGAAAATGATGGATGGCATTATCTCTTTGACACAAGCTGCTATCCCTTTTTTCTTTTTTACTGCCAAATTTTGGGATTTTGACTGCACCACTTTGGTAACCATTCTATTCGTGCGAAATGTTCAACCCCATGAAGCCAGCACTTGGGGTAGGTGCCACTTAGCTGAACCGTCACCATCACTACTCCTCAGAATTTAAAATTCCTCAACATTTTAGACAGCCAAATGTCGACCAAAACAGTGTGATCCTTCTATCCTGCACTCTGAAGCACGGACACCTCTCCTAGGTGGAGGTTTGGTGTCCTAAACGGACGGACACCCCGACACCCTCCGGACACCGCCCGACACGTGTCGGACACGGCCAATCGGTGTCAGAATTTTTTTTAATTTTCCGACACCGTGTCGGACACTTCGTCGAGGAGTGTCGGACACGTCATCTGCAGTGTCGGACCGTTTGGAGCTGCTTTGCAATTTTTTGAACTAATTTCAGGGGTCAAGAAATTGTGCCCTAATCTGATCTTCACTCACCTTACGGCCGTCGCCTATCTGAGAAGGGAACACTCACGTTACGGAAGCCTTCGGAGCATTACAGACTAGTAGCCGTCGTCGGAGCTGGTCGCCAAACATTCCGACGCCGTCACCGATAGATCCAGACTATCCAGTCGCCGTTGCGAAGACCGAAGCAGCTGATTCGCTGGATAGATCCAGACCTCCGCCGCCGTCGCTGACCCACAGGTTGCGGCGGTGCTGGAGCTTCTTTCCGTCATCCCTCCCGTCCTTCTCTTTTTTTCTTTTCTCCCTTTTCTTCTCCCGTTTCTGCCCTTCTCTTTTTTTTTCTTCCTTTTGTCCTCCGTCCTTTTCCTTTTCTTCCTTTTGTCCTCCCATTTCTTTCTTTTCTTTTTTTTTCTTTTCTCCCTTTGTTGTTGCATTTTCAGTATATTAACTAAACAAATATTGATCAAATAAATTATAACTTATAATTTTTCATTATAATTTGTTATTTTAGATTGTGAAATATATTTGATATTTATTAAAAATATATATATATATATATATATATAATATAAAATATATTTAAAAAATAGCGGTGTCCTGCGGTGTCCAAAATCTGATTTTTTGGAAATTGCGGTGTCCGGTGTCGGTGTCCGACACCGACACCGTGTCCGTGCTACCTAGATCCTGCACCACCACCACCTCCACCTCCACCTCCACCTCCTCTGTTAGACCACTACATACCAATGGCCTTGATGCAAGTATCCTGACATGCTCAATTCATTTCATAGATATTTTTCGTAAGATGAACTACCGGGGAGTTTACTCTTGCTATCAGAGTATTTTCTGTTTTGAGGTACATTCTTCAAGTTATTAGCAGACATCTCTGTGAGGGCTGGAAGTTGCAATTGTTTAGCTGTCTCTGCTGGTTCCTTTTGAGTTCCTTTGTTCTGAAAATGTTGTTTCTGTTGATACTTCTTGCAGTTACCACTTTTTTACGGTTCTTTTAGATATTTATGTTATTGCTAGCATACCTATATAATTCATGCCAAAAATTTGCACCTTGGTAATCTTGTGGCAAATTTTGATCTGCCTCATTTTGTTTTCTTTGTTAATTTTTCCCCTCATTATACGCCATTTTTTTCCGAAAGGTATGCTGCTCCAATATATGTCAACATAGTGTACTCTAATGGAAGTCATGGTCAACTACCAGTGATGAAGGTAATTTTTCACGACTTATGCACTGCAATTTACCTCAGGTGTATCTATCTGGATTTGATGTAAGTTTCCTCTGCAGAGAGAAAAAGCTATTATCGGAAGAATGCCCATAATGTTAAGGAGTTGCCGCTGTGTCTTATACGAGAAGGATGAAGATGAATTGGCAAGACGCGGTTTGTGGTCTAAAAAGAAAAGCATATTAGTGTTACACGCACACAGACAGAAATACACACACACATATGCACATATATAGGGGCCCCTATATATGTTTGTTGTACCTATTGAGCAACTTTTGAGGGCAACTGTAGTCTACATACTGACCTTTGAATTTGTTGTAGGTGAGTGCCCACTTGACCCAGGAGGATATTTCGTTATCAAAGGAACTGAGAAGGTGATAATCTATCTGCTATAGTGCATTTTAAGTGAAAAAGATGGATCAGCTTATCCAGAAGACAATACGTAGAGATCATGCTTTGACATAGATGAATGCCTTCATTTTCCAGCTATTATACCTCTTAGTTGTTGCTGCTACTTAGTTATGGGAAACAGTAGACTCTGCTTTACATCTGATTCTTCTGTTTTGGTTTCTCCTGTAGAAATTCTTGTCTCCGGTATCCCCCCCCCCCCCCCCCCCTCTCTCTCTCTAAGGTGCCAACAACGTTGTCTGTTGTCTGGTATAGAATGTTGGGCATCTAAGAAACACCATACACATAAGATGAGTGGAAAACTCGGGTGTTGCTTAAGCAAAAATGAGCATACGGAAATACAAGCACTGGAGGATGGATTTGGGTTTCTAAATTGATGATTCCATCGAGAAGAAGATTATGGATCAATAGTCCCATTACACGTCGGGTGGATGAGAGGCTATTGAAAAATAACAGGAAACTACTATGTTAAGAACAGAAAAAAAATTAGCGTAGCAAAACTTTTCAGAAAATTGAGCTGTAGTTTGAGGCATGTGATGCACTGTCCTTAAGAGTAGTTTCACCCCCTTGGAGATAATATCTCGGTGCTCAAGGTCTCGGACGGCTACCCTCCAGGATGCAACAGTTTCTTCTTCGCTATCAAGCACTAAAATAATGAAGGTTACAGGAACAGCTGTCTGCTTCCTTTTATCACCGACAATTAGAGAGAACATAAGTGAAGAGAGGAGGAGAGTTCTAAAGTTTTTCTGTGTGTAAAAATCACAGGTGAGGTTGTCCTTTTATAGTGAAGAAAGGAGCAACAGACAACCATGTGAACATAATAAAAAATGGCTAATTGACTGACTATATGAAGGGATATTTTCTGACTGAGTAGGATTAATTTAGGGATTTGTCTGATCATAAAATCGCTTGTGTTGAATGTGTTGGCAGTTTGGTAAACGAAAATCCCTGGATATTACAGAAAAGATTTTATAAAATTTTAGCAAAAGAGTGCCACCATCGGGTAGGCCTGCGAGGACTTTCGGCCGGCTGCATGAATAAATAATTGATGCGCCCGGTTAACTACTTTTCTGGTGGATTTATGAGATTGTCCTTGGAATGGCTTGGGCTTAAACCCGGCTCATGTGCACGTGAGAGTCCAGCTTTACTAGCATATGCCATTGCTAGAGTAGAAACAGCATCTAGAGAAGCTTCGTGTAAATATCTAATCCTAGTTCCTTATCAAAAATGAAAAAAAAAAAGGAAGGAAAAAGGTCTAATGCTAGTTACTAGTATTACGGTGGATTTTTTTTAAACTTTAGACCCTTTTGTGTAATACACTAGATGCCTAGATCTAGTTACAATTATGTATCCTTCTCTTAAATGTTTCCCTTGGTGCAATGGTAAGGTTGCTAGGTCACGGGTTTGAAACAAGGAAACAGTCTCCCCATAATTGTGGGGGAAGGTATATCCTCTGTTAATGTGGAATCTCTCTGTATGTGGTACACTCCTAATTATCTGCTATATTAGCATGGCTCTCACACCACTGATATCTTCCAGGTTATTTTAATACAAGAGCAACTTTCGAAGAACAGAATAATTATTGATACTGATAAGAAGGGATGGTGAGTAGATTGCATTCTGCATAATATCTTATCTTTTACTTTAAGTTTCCTTCAGTGTTAGTTTATTTTCTGGCTTCACAATTTGAAGTGGCTAATGGGTTATTGTACAATATTGAAAGCCGTCTACTTTTGTTGTATGCTGTTCAGAAACTTAAAGGTCTTGTAATGAATTAGCAAACATAGCCTAACTTATTTGTAGTTTATAGATCGCTAAGTTAAATGTCCCACTCTATGGATGCTATCAACTAACCACTAATTATCTTACTTGCAACTGTCCTGTTTCGTTGCTGACATATATTCAGAAATAAAGCAATTTCCTCTTTTGCAATGATGTTATTCGTTAAATTTTCTCTACATTACTTCTTCAGCATCAGTTTTAAGTAAGTTGTTAACAGTTTCTGCAGTGTCTGTTTTTGAAATCCTGACCAAGTCCATGTGATAGCTCCTGCTCTTGGATATTTTAAGAGAACTCGGAACATTAGTCTAATGGCTACCTGAAACTATTATCTGGGAATATCTTCTAGTTGACAGTGATGCAACTTATTGACCTGCATAGTGCTTCCACTTGGTGATTAAAAAAAAATGTTCGGAAAATAAGAGAATATAGAACGTACTGTTATAGCATGCGTAAATGGTTGGGGACCATTTATTAAGAAATCGTTAGAGCAATGAGTGATCTAAAGCACGGGTACACCAAAATGGATGCAGCAGCAGCATCGTGCAAGCATGTGGGTCGGGTGCGGCGTGGATGCATGTTTGGGTGTCTGTTTGGTGCAGATCTAGAATTTTCAAATTGTTATTTTAATTTCCTAAATATTGGGTGTGGCTTGGATACGGATTAGGTGCGATCGGATACTTATGGGGTGAAAACACAAATCTTCAGAAGAATACTTGGGGTTAAAAATGAAACAGGAGTTTTGGGGGTCAAATCACAAATAATGAAACTCATAGTTAAGATATTTTGATGGGCAGATCTGTGGGGAGTGAGGGAGAGGGAGGGGGAGAGAGAGAGCAACGGCTGTGAAGTAGCTTTGAGCGTAACCATCAGTGACTCCGGCGACCACCGGCGACAATCGGCCACCATGTCCGGTAGCATTTCCTGAAAGGTTAAGTCTTCTGACACGAGAGCGACCACCCACGACCACTAGCTACATCCGGTTATGAGCGGTGATGACCAGCCGCCGCCACCGCCAACAGTTTCAGAAGACTTACCTTTTGGATGAACGTCTGCGGCCCGTGGCGATCGTTAGGTCTCCGTACAGAAAGAAGAAGAAGAAGGAGGATTAGGAGGAGAAGGGGAAAGTGGCGATCTCTTCTTCTGGCCGTTGAGTCCAAGTCTTTGACCGAGACTAATACTTTGTCCTCTTGTATTTTGTGATCGTAACACGTGTAGTAGCTGCTCCCCGTACCTGTTAAATTTTTGAAAGTGATCTCTTTTTAATCACTACTTTGTACATGTAAACAATTTTTCATGAAAATAAAAAACTACTACTACTACATCTGCTTCATAAATAGATGATGTATTTATAAGAAGTCTAAATGTTATTTAATTTGTTGTTGAAAACAAGACAGTTTAATTAAAAATGTTGCTTTCTTACTTATGAAAACATTAGTAATATAATATTCGACATAACCTAGCCGCTGCCGTATCCTTTCAAAAATGCCGTATCTGTGTATCTGCACTTCTGTCGTTTCCGCACCTGCACCGGAGTTCGTGCTTCTTAGGATCTAACTGATATTAGAACTTTGGCAGTCTTGGGTACAAATATTTCTACTTGCAATTGGTTCCCTGTTCCCCATTTTGTTAGCACAGTTTGCACTTTTTTCAATTTGTGCATCCTGTTTACCTTGGTTTATCTCCATAAGCGGGGTTCATACCTGAGGTTGAGTGCTCTGTCATAATTTACCTTGTTTTTCCCTTTTTAACAACTTTTCTTTAGAGCACTTAGTGATCTAGCAAGCACATCCTGTATTATGAAGCTCCTCCATGGTGAAAGAGGAAGGAAGGAAAAGAAAAAGCGAAAAGATAAGACGAGATCAGAAAAGAACCTTTACGTCTCTTATAAGTAGGAGAAATGTTATATGTATATAATGTTGAAGAGTCAGAGATCAGAGCGTCAGACTGTTTTCCCTTCTGATAGAGATTCTTTATATAAATGCCTAAAACTTGCACAATTATCCTAGAAGTTGCTGCTATGGCAAAGTTGCCTTATGCTACAAATTATTACTTGAAGTCCCACAGGATGAAATTTCAGCAATATCAATGGATTAATTCTTATCAGAATAGTTACTAACTGCATGTTTCTTGGTTGACCTATTACCATTTACATGTCCTGCTTCGTTCAAGAAAATCAACGGATTGTAACTTATGAGGTACTTTAGACTTTGAGTATGTTATGAAATAACGCAGTAACGAGCCAAAGAAGGACAAACGAACGTAGAAAACAGAGGTTCACTAAAATGACCATGTCCTGGGAGTGTGAGCAGTTTGAAATTCGACTATTCAGCAATAGTTTGCAGTGCAAAACCCTAATTGCCATCCTCATTCTCATGTACCTCTCTCTCTGAAGGTACAAAGTATATATTACCACTACAAAACTACCCTTCCCAAATTTTTTTTCTCAGGGGCACAGCCCGCAAACCTCCAAGAAAGGGCCCACCTACCCGTATTCCAAGCCCGCTCAGCAGCGAGCTGGACTGCAGAGGTTGGGGATTAGTTTGTAGTACTTCCTGCTGACAACGCAGCTTTCCGTAATCAGGCTCTAAACTTAACAACGGGAATGCATGAAGCAAATTGAATTAGCTTTGTGCATACGGCCTCTTTCTGCATTTGTGCTCTGCATAAAGACTGTATTCAGTTAGAAGATAAAAGTTGTAAGTAGTTAGATCATGCTAACTTATAAGTTGTTTCGTGACTACATATTAGGACACTACTGCAATTAACAGGTCATGATTTATATCTCCAAGTTGTTTATCTGCTTATAGCACTGCTGCATACTGTTTCTCTTGTAACATTCATGGTTGCTTTTGACGTTTTCTTCTTTTCTTCTTTAGTATTCAAGCATCTGTTACAAGCAGCACAGAGCTAACCAAAAGTAAAACAGTTATACGGATGGAGAAAGAGAAGATATATTTATTCCTAAATCAATTTACGACAAAGGTCATCACCTTATCCTATGATTTGCTTTGAACTTTATTTTTTTCTCCTGATGGTTAGGTCTTATTTAAATGCTTATCTTTGAGACAAAGGATATTTTTCTTTTTCTTTACACTTTCTAGGTTCCCATTATGGTGGTCATGAAGGCTATGGGTATGGAGAGTGATCAAGAGGTTGTGCAGATGCTTGGGAGAGATCCTAGATACGGTGCATTACTTTTGCCATCTATTGAGGTAGATCATGTGTTCAATACTCGGCAGAAGTTTTTACGTTGGTTTTGATGGAAAATCAGTAAAGAAAAAGATTCTTACTCTTGTATCAGTTCAGTTGAGGTAGATGTTTGTATCCCAATTATCTTGGGTCTAATCTTATACCAGGTGTCTCTGGTCGATATTTTTTTTCCTTTAGACGCCTGTATCAGGCATAGTACTTCCTCAAGGGGAACTCCTGCTTCTAGCATGAAAGCATATTGAACAGCACTTCACCCAGGGTTAGGGCGCAGGCTTCATGAGCTAGGATCCCTATACTCTGTCAGTGAAGAGGACATAATAAGATTTCTGCCTGCATGTAAAGGACTATACTTGTCAGTAAGATGTTCACCGTCGTATTCACATGCGGATTTGAAGATTTGAAACTTGATCCATTTAATCTAAAATGGATTGTGAATAATGTTTCTGTTTCTTGTCAAATAAGGTATCGACCTAGCGAGAATGATAATTGGTAGTCAAGTTAGCTGGATATGGATCTTATGTTTACAAGAGGTGAGGGGGACAGGATTATTTTAGAGGCCAAATTTTGACTTTGTGGACCGGATGTTGAAAATGACACTGGATCAACGAAGAGCTTGTTTCTGTATCTTCTGGAATGCTAAGATTTGCAACGTCCCAAATGGCATTTTTCATCTTTTCGACCAAACAGCATTTTTGCAATGTCATCTTTCAGAAGGCATCAGTTCATCTGTTTAAAATATAATTTTTAGATACCATAGCCTTATAAATCGTCAGTGTCCTATCAAGTATTAGGAATGCTGGTGGTCTTTGTTCTTGTCTGTCTATCTATGCCTTTGTATCCCCTCAAGTAAACCTGCCCTGGCCTTTATGATAGGTAAAGAAATGTTTAGTTTAATGCCAACGGTATGCAATAAATTTATGCAGCTCACGTATACACAAAATATGCAAGATGACGGCTTTGGATAACTAGATCTGTCTGACAATCAGTTTACGAAGGTTGTCTGCATTTTAATTACATTTAACTTCATTTTTCTCTTTGTATCATGTTTCTTTGTCGTGTTTTACATTAGTTCAGAATTTTTTCTCTTCGATATCTACCACAATTTCAGGAATGTGCAAGCTATGATGTATTCACACAACAGCAGGCCCTCGATTTCCTCGAGAAGAAGGTGTGCTATCTCGTTAACTCAACATAAAATACGTGTTCATTCTTTTTTCTTGTGCCCTCTCTTACCCCACTCCTCAGTCTATAGAAAAAGGAAGGACTGTGCAAAGAAAGCTCAGTCAAACGTTTGTTAGGCTGGAGCCTTTGCAAAAGAAGAGTGTCGATTCCAACTGCTTTGGAAAACTGAATACAATATGTAAATTGACTGGTTTCACTGGTTCGATTCATTTTTGGGTTGCCGTAACTAGACCTTTTTCATAATCCACTTAATCAGATCAGGTTCGTACTAATATATGGTGTCAGTGGTAGCCTACCAGTGGCCTCCTTGTACTGTAAGAAGTTTGAGACGCCACTGACCCTTGTTATGGAAAATGGAAAATAATTTTGGACTCAAAGTCCGTGACATATAATTGGCGTTGCCTTGTTTTCCCCTTCATTTAGTCCTGTGTAAAATGTTGCAGCCACGAGACTACAAATTACTGAGTTCATTGTTACATTCTTCAATTAGCTAATTGTTCCGCGCGTTCACTTAATTACTGTATTGTTACATGCTATAGGTGCCTTTTTTTTTTACCTACTGATATTTTGTCCCATTGGAATTGTCCCAGCCTTTTGAGCTGAGATCAATAGATTATACAACCTTTATGACTGGAGTGGCTTGTTCTTCCATTTCTTTAGAGCTTGTGCTTGTTCATACTGAGTGATCTCGTAATATATAACATTGAATGACTCCATTTATCGTGATTGAGGAAAGGCCTTCCATAACGTTTTAAATTAAAGTTTTGTTCGATAAGTTTCCTTGAAGAAGCTAGCAGCTTATTTGTAGTGCAGCCCCTCTACGAGCTGGGACACATCTGCTTAAGTCCATTTTAGCAATTTTGGGCTTGGCAAGGACTGGTATCTGATTTGTACCACTAACCATGATGAAGGAAATGAAAACAAGGCAACAGATCAATACAGAACCACCACAATCTTCTTCATAAAGCAGAACATAGTTAAGTTTTATTTCGTATTTAATATGTATGAATCAAAACAAGCCTTTAGTTAAGTTTCACTCTCTTACTAAATCTTAATGTACTTATACATGCCCGAAATGCACGGTTCAGAGTAGTGTTATCTACTGATGGATTGCTGGACCTTTAAACCATAAAAAAGACATTATAGTTTATCAAGGTCGATTTTCATGTGATTATTACTATGAGTTGGGGCTTCTGTGTCCAAGCCCATTACAGTTTATTTAAGTTGACCCGAGGCCCTAAAATTCTCAATTTGGGCATGGATTGTTCACCCCATATGCACCCCTACCATTTGTGGAACCTCTCAGGTTGTTTGGTTGCCATATTTGGAATTATTCTCAATGCTTTGGACTCGGTCATTTATATTGGGGCTGACAAGGTAAGGACAATTTGTTCGCTGAAATCAAATAAGCCTTTCCAGTACTTAGGCCAACACAAAGGCCGTTTTTTTTAATTTTGGCCAATGCTTTTGTTTGTCATTGTGATTTGATACCCTGCACTAGCAGGGAGAGTAAAGTGTTTGAAATGTCTATGCTGGTTCTTGTTTATCTGGGCCACTGGCTTACATCTGCGAGCTCTTGAATTAGAGAAGCCTTTTTGGTTGGATTCTTTAACTAGAAAAGACGATCATATCCTGCGAGAAACGATCTGAGGTTATGAGTTGTACTTAGCACTACCTAGAGGAAGGAGGGGTGATGATCTTCGACCGTGGTTGAGAGACTTGGATGTTTTGAAGGGGATGGGCAGGTCCAATCGGGAATGAGATGTGGTGTCCGGTTTGTATTTAGTGGCATGGAGTTGATGCTATTGTCAAGGATCTGGAAGAGGTTGTTAGAGGGAAAATTGGTGATGAAAGACAATCAGGTGACCGACAAGACTTCATTGACAAGGAAGATGAGCTAATGTCTTAGTGGGGAGGACATCTATGATGGATTAGTCAGCTTGTCCATGGCTTGCACCCAGCTGGCTGTTATTAAGAATTTTGGTGAGAGACGGAAGGTTTTGATTTGGTGTAAGGGATGTCTAATGTTTTGGCTTTTAGCCAGGCTTTATGTCAAATCTTTTTGAAGGTGTAGAGGATAGGAATGGATACCATCTGCCCTAAAACGCTGAAGCTACCTAACAATTGTTTCAACAATGAAAATCATGCTTTATTACCTTTTCTCACGTGTGAGTGCCCATGTAAATGATGATTAACTCAGGGTGCACCATCATGAAGTTCGCATATGCATGAAGTGGCTGATCTGTATGATTGAGTGCGAATTGCTCCAATTAAAATGGGGCGAGATGCAAGAAGGGAGATTTGGACACTAGGAACCAGTGCTCCAATACCTTTTGAAGTTACCATATGAGGGAATAGACCCAACAGCGTGTGTTGCGGATGTCATAGATGAGATGAGTTCGACGGACCGAATTGTTCTAGGAGTGAGAATTGGTTGACTACTAAGACTTTTTTTGCGCAAGATGATTACTCAATACCACAGTGATGGAGAAGGCTGTCTTTCTGCCCAAGCACGTTGTGTATTTGTGCACAAGCATCAGCTGTGGATTCTTTTCTAGTTTACCCGCATTACTGCTTGTTATGATTTTACGAAGGGTATAGATGAAGTTGTTGATGAGGAGTATACGAAGGATACTTCAGAGTGTTGATGTCCAATATTGAGGAGTTGGTCAGGTCTTAGGCATGTCTTTTGGAGGTGAGGAGCAGAAGCTAATAAATAATACTCTAAGCTAGTCCGAGAAAAAGCTCCCAGGATGTTGAGTACGTCTATGATACGTTTTGCACATCTACCTCGAAATTGGAAATAGTGGAGGAATTTTTCAGGTGACTATGATTAGAGATAGAGGGCTACAATTAGAGATAGAGGGCACCTATTCTGTTTAATACTTTAATCGATATGTTGGCCCTCTTGTATTATAATTCTATTCAACACAATTCAGCTAAGGTTTTCAGCCTAACTAGTTTGGATTAATTAAATTCTTCATTTTCTTCCGTTTTGTCCTATGAGCGATAGTATATTGTTTATCAACAATAAAAGATTAGTCAAACATTATAAGTGCATCTAGGGGTGAACACGGTCGGTTGGTTTGGTTTGGAGGCTGAATACGAAACTGAGTCGACCAACCTCGGTTTAGGGAAAAAAAAAACGTTGTTGTACGGTTTGGCTTGAACAGGTTGAACGGATTGAACGGGTTTGGGCAGACTCAATTTCAGGCCTAAACAAAAATAAAGTTGACATGCTAACAAGCTATGTTACACGGACTGTTCACTTTTGGGTGAATGGGCAGTGTCGACACGACCCTGAAATAGACACCTGTACGGGATTCCCGACAGGGACACTTGTATGGGATCTGTATCAGGTCATCATTTGCCGGACGGATACGCCACATTGACAATTCTGATGGAAGAAGATGAAAGAAGAAGAAGGGGCTGCAGATCTGGTCCGTAATGGTAAAAGAAGAAGAAGAGGAGGAGGGGAGAGGAGAGAAAGAGTTACAGGTAGTAGAAGAAGAGGAGGAGAGAGAGAGAGAGAGAGAGAGAGAGAGAGAGAATTAAGGGAAGAAGAGGAAAAGGAAGAAGACGAAGGAGGGGAGGGGGGAGAGAGAGAGGCTGTACCTTTTATCACGTGGGAGGTGGGAGGCTGTTGACAGATCTAATTGATGATGACTGTTTCTTTTTCCCCTTTTCTTTTGGGCAAAATGTCATTCTCAACCCCAAGTTTCATACATATACTAAACACAACCCAAATTTAGTAAAAGAACACCGTGTAACGCATATATATAACATTCATAACATTACACACATACCCTTAACATTCAAACTCAACCCTAAAAGTTCAAACGTCTCCATGTCCCCGTGTCCTGATTTTTCATAAATTGACGAGTCCGACACTTGGACATGTGTCCTATCTGGACACCGACACCGAGTCCATGTGACATAGCTGACAAGCCCAATCACACATTAGCAGAGTTGGCGTGATGGGAGTGGAGGCGGGGGCGGAGGAGTACCGTTCGGCAGTTAAGATGTGGAGGTGCAGCAAGAGCAGAGTTGACACGAGATCGATGTGGCAACGACTAGGAGTGGGAGGCGACATGGAGACAGAGGCGATTCAGGTGTGGAAACGAACAGAGTCGCATGATGGGAGTGGGAGGTAGAGGTGGAGGCGGAGGCGCAACTGTGGAGCACAGTCGGCATATGTGGAGGTGGAGGCTTGGTGGAGCAGAGTACAATGAGGTCTGAGATGTTGGCGCGGGTGAAAATTATGTCTTAGATGTAGGGTTACTCCCTTTTTGTGTGAGTAGTTAAGTATAACTAAGGCAGTTAGAATAAAATAACTGGGGTTGGGTGTGTGTGTGTGTGTGTGTATAAAACATGAAATTTGGAAAAAGAACAAAACAAACTGATTGTTTTTTGAGGTCGGTTTGGAATTAGCCGGATTGGTGGGTTTGGTTTTCACGGTTGGATTGGTGTCAATGGTTTAATGCTCACCCCCTAAGTGCATCTTAAACAACACGCTGATGTTTGTAGAGAACATGAAGCTAAGTTGAGGATGAATTGGATCATAATTATTTGACGATGATAATGCAAAACCAAATCTATTGTTAGAATTTAAGAGGGGCAAGTAATTGGAGCATTGACCAACAACTTTACGGGATACTTCAACTTCACCATTTAGAAGTCCAAATAATTTTGGAACGATGTTAATGTATTTTGCAAAGATGAAATGCTGTCCCTTGAGGCCTAAGCTTATAAAGGTTTATCCAAAGGTCTTTTATAAGGATTTAGGTAGTTTATGTCAGCAGAAAATCGTTATTGTAGGAGCAAGTGGTGAAACTGATGGAAATTGATGGTAGCAGCTACGGGCATTTGTCTGAGAGGCATTTGCTGATAAACTTCTTGAGTGTTATAAGATACCCATATGTTTCTAAACTTCGCAGGAAGTTCTTTCATTTTGTTAGGTAGTGTCTTAGTTCCCAACGATTTTGTCTGTGATGCGGAAACGTATGTTATCCAGTAAAGTGTCAGTCCAAACATCTCCAATGCAGTCAATTTCTGTAACGATGAATACAAATAAGGCTTCAGGATGTTCTGTGTCTAGCTTGATATGTCAGGCTTCACCGCTCACTAAGTTGAGTTGTTTATCTGATCCTGCCTCCTGGTCTTGGATCTAAAATGTTGTTACTCTAAGCTTCAATCTTTTCCTCCATTTTTAGCCACTGGCGCATTGAGGACCTGCATTTAACTTTTAGTTGCTATTGCTTCCTGGTCTTGGACTGCAAAAGTTATTACTCTATGCTTCATTCTGTTCTATTGTTTTTAGCCACTGTCACACCAAGGATCTGCATAAGATGTTGTCATTATTGGAATGCATATATGTGCTTGTACACCTATCAAGTGCGTCTCAGGTAGCAATGGAGTGCTTGAAAAGAATAGACATCAAAATCTGTATGGTATTGTTTATAGTCATTCTCTTACATGTTTTCTTAATGTTCTGTACATATTGATATTGCAGGTTAAAAAGTTACTATATTTTAGGGCTTCAGTTGAGAAGGTCTACTCTGCATACTTTTGAAGCTTTATTTTTTCTTTAGCTTGCCGCCTAAAATTTGGTAAACTTGACACAACAGTTACTTTATATTTTAATCAGGAAGGTAGAGCTCTAGGTATCCTCCGGGATATATTGGTTGCTAACGTCCCAGTAAGTTCTATCTTACATTTAAAGTAAAAATCAATTTGCAAGTACTTGCAACATTAATTTGCCTCTGAAACTCACACTCGCACCCCTTCTCCCCCCCCCCCCCTCTTCCCACCCCCACAACAACCCCTCCTATCTCACTACAGGTGCATGAAAATAATTTTCGCTCGAAATGCATCTATGTGGCTGTAATGTTGAGACGCATGATGGAAGCAATTTTGAACAAGGATGCAGTGGATGACAAGGTACTTGGATATGTGTTTCAAAGAGGAACTTGTGTTTTTACTCGCTAGTTAGATGTCTGTAATAGATTGATAAGCTTTGTGTTAATTATTTCCATGTTAGGGAAGAGTACGATCTTTCAAAGTAGAGTTTACTGGCTCCAGACTATGGACCTTAGGAAGTGTCCATCCATCTCGTTCTCTCTACTCTCTAGGCCTTTTTCTAATTCTCTATTTGGATGGGGTGTCGTCAGTGTCTTCACCATAGTCTTCAACCTCAGGTGGCTGTTGTAATCATAGGATGCCTGCGGCTGAAAGGATTCACTTCACTGAGTGGTGAATCTCTGAAAGATTTGCAAATTTTCACTCGAACTTAGGATCTTAATGGCTGCTCGGTTCAAGATAAGGTGGGATCGCGAGTAAGGAAAAGGAGAGATTCTGACCTATGGTGGCAGCAAAGTACCACTCACGAATTGAGGGAGACACAAGAGAAGCTGGAGGTTATGAAGATTTAGCCATGAATTCTCTGTTGAAGAGAACAGTGGATGCAAAGTGAATGAACTTTTCCTTCCATAATTTCGCTTGCTGGCTGCGTGGTTTAATGAGTCCCAAATCCTGATATTAACTTTAATGAGAAGTCACGTGTTCCTTGTTTGACACAGTAGTTACAAATGGTTTTTATGAATAAATAGGTTTTACATATCTAAACATACTACAACTTCAATCCATCCTTATTGAAAATTTCCTTTTATATTCCACATTTAACTTTCTGTCAGACCTCATGTTTGGTATATTTTATAAGATCCAATGCTAAAACATTACTCCTACCTGTACCCATCAAATAAGTATATATAGCGAATCTAATTGATTACTTATTCTAGGCGCTCTCAACTAGAATTCTTCCCGCTTCCGACGCTCTCCGCTGCCCTCCCCTGTTTCGTGCAACTAAGGGCTGAATACCCTCCACGGCCTCAAGATACTGCTGGTACAGCCTGCCCCCTCTCTTACCTTGGGCGGTGCTGATCTTTCCCGTAGCTTTGAGGACTTTGCTCAATTTTATCGGTCTGAGCCTGAAGATGCTCAATCTTGGCTCTGTCGTGGTTACTTTTTCAGATAGCTGAGAAACAATCTGTTTGTCCTTCAGAAATTTATATAGTAGCATGCGTTTCATCATATAATGATTGAAATGTTTTCAGTTGCACGTTTGCATGACATATATCTTGAGTGTGAATTCTTTCCCCACTGCAAGGAAAATCCCGCCTGTGTCATCGTCTCACAAGTAGGTTGTTTCTGGCATGCCTAGAATTGGAATTTTTTTGAGTACTGATTGAGAAGTCTGTATCTTTAGATTGTTGCGCTTCTAGAGGTGTGTGACAAACTGAGGGCTCCTCAAATTGTGCATGTTTACCTTCATATGCAAGGAAGGTAGTTGTTAAATGTGCATCTGTGCTAGGTGATGCAGGAATATCGCGAGAGATTAATAATCAGGGGATGTGGAACTTATCACATTTCAAAATGAGGATGTGTAATGCGGAGGGGTATATATGTGCAGTTAAAGTGTTATACCAAAGTCTAAATCATATATTGAGTCTCAGCATAAAATGAAGGATTACATGAGCTTATGCAGTATTAGTATACAAAACCCTAATCTATAGCAAAATGACAAAATAGCCTTAATCTACTTGACCATTAAAAAGCTTGCAAGTTGCATTAAGGAACCTGCTAATAGCTAAGGCAGCCTCTATTGCAGAAGGAAGATGGTCTTACCGCAAGGCAATAGGGAACTTAACAAAACTACCTCCATACCAAGCTTGACCCTTACTTCCCTGGATTTTCTCTCTCAACTTCAGACCTCTCTCTTTTCCCGATCTCTTCTTTTCTCTTCTCAAGCATGTCTCACTCACCAAGACAACGTTTCCCCTCTGGTTTGTTCGTAATGTGTAATCCGTCCCTCCCGTCTCTCCTTTTAGTGCCTGATTGAGATTTCCAGTCATCACCACAGTCTGGATCTCGTTGCTGCATATACTGAAGTTATTAGATTCATGATCTCTTCCCATAGTCTTCATCATTGCTTATTTATTGGCTTTAAAAAGGTAACTGTTAATATTGAAATTTTTTCGTGCCATCTGAGAAATTGCACTTGACTTGCAGATTTAATTCAGATCAAATTGAGCAAACTTGAGTTACATCCCATGTTTCGAGTCTTATCTGGATTAAGTTTGGAAATGAGTTGTCGGCTCGATTTGGTTGGATAATTGGTGGAGGGTGAAGTTAGTTTCTTGCTTTGAAGGAACTTTCAGGTCTAGATTTCTGGACGGCTTCGTATCGATGCTTATTTGAACCTTACTAAAAGTCCAAGGGACCATAAATTTTCAAATGCAGAGAAGATATCAGCAGAAGCATTTGTTTATAGACAAGACCGCACATTAATACTGGGAAACACAACCAGACCTAGTTCTTGAATATGGTTCGATGTAGAATGTACTTCTATATTCATTGTCATGAGTGGGACAGCGTTGCTAATTTGAGATCAGGGCACAAGAAAGACGAGCCAAGTTTGAACATTTTGAAATTTGGTGACTTAACTGAGCTTGGCAATATTATCTTTTGCGGAACCTTGCATTGCAAAATAGTTTTTCAGAACAGCTTCTAGTTCTGCTGTTGTTAAATCATTGTTAATTATCTTGATCTTAGTATAAGCTTTCTTTTCTGCAAGTTGGTTTTGATGCCAATAAATTACTTTTCCATTTGTTAAAAGTTTTAATAGATCACATTGCATGGCTTAACTTTCAAGTCATTAGTCATAATGTTTGAATTTTTTTTTCTTTTTTCGGTGTTGTGAACTTGGAGATGTAACTGGATTGATTGTTGTTAACTGTCATTTTCGATTATATGATATTGTAGGATTATGTTGGAAAACTGGATTGAGTGTTGTTAACTGTCATTCTCGATTATATGATATTGTAGGATTATGTTGGAAACAAGAGATTGGAGCTATCAGGCCAATTAATATCTTTACTCTTTGAGGTGACTACTTCCCTACATACACCAGAAAGATACAAAGGAGAGTTTTATCCTTTATTCGGTTATTCACTTATTTGTTGCAGGATTTGTTCAAGACGATGAATGATGAGATCAGGAGGGGCATTGATATCATTCTAGCAAAGCCTAGTCGGTCCAGCCGGTTTGACATTTCTCAAGTATGACAAAATAGTTAATTACATTTAATCAGTACTTTTTGTTGAATTGAAGCACCGACTATGACAAAATAGTCAATTAGTTATTGCTTTATGTTAACAATGAGAAACCTAACACTAGTTACATGTAAGAAAAAAAAATAATCTCTTTTCCAGGTAATTTGATTCTTTGGTTTCTGTTTACCAGAACCATTGATGCCCATTTTGGTTTTTTGTTTGAAGTGGAATCAAGAACAAATGTTAAAATCTTAATGGCAAACATATTTGATGTCGGGAATTCGAAAGTGCTTCAAAATTGTTTGACTAGAAGTACTGAGTATATACTTTAGACATAATACATAACGTTAACATTGTCTGGCTGTTCTAGCATTTTTAAGCTAAAATTCAATTTTTCGTGTTCGTTAATTGTGTATGAAGGCCTATTTTGAGCATAAAAATCAGTATATCTATCCATCTTAATTATGGTAACCTACACTCAAGTTTGGTTCAAGCTTAACAGTGGATGGAATGTGCTCATTAGGATTAGGATTTACGGTTACTAGTAACGTTGCAATTGCTGTAAGGATTATGAAATGCTGAAACAGTTAACCCAATGGTCCCGTTGTTTTCAAAAAGCATTGCAAATTTGTTCTAGAACTTCCAATCGTTATGAACTCCTTTCAACAGGGAGTTTCAGCCTAGAATCAATAAATTTCTCGGAGATAAGATTGGACAAGCCCCATCAAGTTCCTTTTCTATTGAATTCAAGTTATCAGATTAACTAACACGAAAACAAATATTCTGGTTCTAGAAATAGAAAGAGTACACCTCTAACTTTCTCAACCAAGTCTTAGTCCTTTATCAAGAAACACCCGTGGGGGCCCATCAGAGGCATCCATGGCAGTCGTCTCCCCCTTTTTCTCCTTGTCTTTGGTAGGTTTTTTGTTTGGTTGCATGCCTTCCTTTTGTTGTATGTGCCGTTTCAGGTTTAACAGTGCATTCCATTTTTCCCAATTCTCCAAAAGAAATACCTTTTTCCTGTCTTGCTGTATCCAAATTTAGAACCTTCACTTTAGTAACTAAGGCTTCGTTTGACAAATTTTTTTTTTTGGTTTTCAGTTTTTAAAGAGCAGCTTAATTTTTTTTTTTATAAAAACAAGTGGGTGTTTGGTAACCCTTTTTTTTTTGAGGTTTTTTTTTTGGTGTTTGGTAACCCTTTTTATTTTGACTTTGCGGTGGCGGTGGTGGGGCGTAGCGGTGGTCGACGGTGGTGGTGGTGGTGGCCAACGGCCGGAGGTGGCTGCCGGCAGTCACCGGCGGTGGTGGCCGGCGGCCGGAGGTAGCTGCCGGCCGTCTCCGGCGGCCGGAGATGGCTGCCGGCAGTCTCCGGCGGCCGGAGATGGCTGCCGACAGTCTCCGGGGGTGGCTGCCGGCGGCCGGAGGTGGCTGCCGGTGGTCGCTGCTGGCGGCCGGAGGTGGCTGCCGGCGGCCGGCAGTCTCCGGCGGTGGTCGCCTGAGGTGTCTGCCGGCGGTGGGAGGGTTGGTGGTCGAAAAACAAAAACCAAAAGTGAAAAAAAAAACCAGTTTTTGGAGTTTTTTTTACTCTGCAGTTTAAAAACTGGTTTTTTAAATTGAAAAAAAAATGGTTACCAAACGCTCTTTTTTTTCAGTTTTTAAAACTAATTTTTTTTGTCAAACGGGGCCTAAGTTTTTTACTTTCACTATTTGTAATGCATCTACTAATTCTGCTAATCAAGAGTGACTTTAGCTTTTATTGTTCATTATAAACTGTGCTTTACTCCCCAGTACATAGCGAGAGACAGTATTACTAGTGGTCTAGAAAGACTTCTTAGTACTGGAAACTGGGATATTAAACGGTTCAGGATGCAGCGGAAAGGCATGACCCAGGTTTTTTCTTGTCCCTCTCTCGTCTGTTTAGCCTTTATATTGCTCTTCTCCATTTTGATCATTTATCAGTAACTTCGCTAATGATGTATTCATTTTTTCCCAGGTAGTTGCTAGATTGTCCTTCATCGGAACATTGGGTCACATGACAAAGATCTGCCCACAGTTTGAGAAGTCAAGAAAAGTTAGTGGACCAAGAGCCTTACAACCTAGTCAGGTAGGGCTAAGTGTGTTTGGAAGCCTTTATTTCTTCCAGACTCGATAGTTATCAAGCGAGTTCATTTGCTTTTCTAGACATTTCTAGGTTCACTCTTCTTTTTTGCTGAATCACTTCTTCGCAGTGGGGCATGCTTTGCCCTTGTGACACTCCGGAAGGTGAATCTTGTGGATTGGTGAAAAACTTGGCCTTGATGACTCATGTTACAACTGATGAAGAGGAAGGCCCTATTATTTCTTTGGTATGTCATTTGTCCCTTCAAGTTCAATTGGCGCTTATTTTATTATAAGGGTTATATTTTAGGGCTATGAGGTATGCAGAGAAAGAGAAGTTTGTCAAAGGTTTGGAATGAATTCCTTGCCTTGCTCCATCCCTGTACTTAAAACGATGTTCAAGCGCATGTATAAAAAAAGTACCTATAATCAATTTTCCTTCAAGTTGATTGTGCACGTACATCTCTAATTACCCTAACTATGCATATAACTGAATGGGCGATCCTTCCACATAGGACGTCCTTCCACATATGTTATCGAAAGAACATGCAATGAATCTCTTTTGCGATGCTTGAATCTTGAACTCGCTAAACTGGTTTGCTGAACTTAGATACGGCATTCAATCAATCCCTGATTCAGCCTTTCCTTATTATTATGCTCTAGAGGATTACGAGCATTTTTATTTGTTCTGTTTTGCTTTCTCACTAATATTCTGTTGGTTGGCGTTATATGTTGTACATCCTTATCTCTCGTGTTTGTGCATGTGTGTACTTCTCATTGAAAAGTTGTGATGATCCGGAACAGTATATAGTGCAGAAGAAACTTTTAGCCCTTTGTCCTTCAACTTTAATGAGGCTCCTTGCCTCTGTTTGTGGCGTGCTTTCTTATGCTTTATGAACAACTGGCCTCCCGGCAAATGGAGCTATTTTGCTGTGCCGATGTTTTTTACTTAAACCGAAATGGAAAATTATATAAATGATGAACTAATTGAAACTGAGCAAAAGCTGACCTTTCTTGATAGTGTACTTTATTTTGCCTGACCTTCATTTCAGAATCTTCTTTGTCTGGATATCTAATAATGTATACAATGACTTTTGTCCTTAGTGTTACTGTTTGGGAGTAGAGGACTTGGAACTACTCTCAGGAGAGGAACTTCACACTCCAAATTCATTTCTGATCATATTAAATGGGCTTATTCTTGGCAAGCATAGGAGGCCGCAGGTAATCTGCTCTATTAACATATGTGTTGGATGATGCCACTATTCTCTAAATTCTTTTTCTCATTACCTTAGCTTCCTTTTTCCCCTTCTGTTTAGTCTTTTGCTACTGCAATGAGAAAGCTGCGGAGAGCTGGGAAAATTGGCGAGTTTGTAAGCATCTTCGTAAATGAAAAGCAAGTAAGCTGTCGCCTTGCACTTTTGCATATGGATGCTGACAAATATGATTGCTTGTTTTTGCATGTTGGTGTTTTTGGAATGGTTTAATCTTGTTGGTCATTGGAATCTTGGCTCCTAGTGATAAATTTTAATGAATGCTTCTCTATGGAGTCTTCTGGAGGGAAGTTATGACTACATATGCACTCAACTTTTTTTTTTTGTCATCATATGTATTTTCTGGGCCTAAATTATATGTTTTCAGCAGACCTGAACTTCCTAATGTGATTTTTCCGCCTTCAGACGGTGGTAGAAAACTTATAATTAATTTATAGCTGTTTTTTCTGTTTCAGTATGTTTGTGGGTATGATAATGTGGTTTTGACCACAATTTTTCCTTTTTTGTTTTTTAACTCTTTCTTCCCGATGTATTTTTGGCAGCAGTGTGTTTACATTGCTTCAGATAGTGGTCGTGTATGTCGTCCTCTTGTAATTGCTGACAAGGGTGTATCAAGGATCAAGGAACGTCATATAAAGGAGTTGAAGGTAAACACTTAGCTTGCGTAGTATTCTTCTCATGAATTCTCGTCACTTACGTGATTGAATCTTTGCTTGAAGGATGGGCTGGGCGATTTTGACAGTTTTCTTCAGGAGGGTCTGATAGAGTATTGATGTCAATGAGGAAAACAATGCTTTGGTTTGTTCCTAACTGATAATGCTTTAGTATATTTTGCTTCCAACACTTCGAGCACCATCTTACTGGATATCTATAGATTGCATTCTATGAAGGAGAGGCTAAAGTGGAGACAACTCATATTGAGATAGAGCCTTTTACCATCTTAGGTGTTTGTGCTGGGTTGATTCCTTATCCTCATCATAACCAGTCACCTCGGAATACCTATCAGGTTTGTTGATTTTCGATTCTGTATTTGTTGGGTTGAAATACACGAGCAGGAACACGGTCATTTGATAACACTCTTTTTCGTTCTAGTGTGCAATGGGGAAGCAAGCGATGGGTAATATTGCTTATAACCAGGCAAGTGGCCCTTTTTTATTTTCTGTACTTTGATTCTCCTCATCAGAAGGTGCTAGCGGTTGTCATATAATTTTACTCGCATGTCTCATAATTTAATTTTTAGCTTGTTGCACTTCTAAGTATTGCTGTTATAGTTGTTCAGATCACCATGCCTACCTGATGTGGAACCAATAGGACGAAAAACAGAGGAGGAGAATATTATAACTTCAACTTATCAAATGGTACTTAATCCCTTATAACAGGGGTCCTTTTGTAGTACAAAATAAAGAATAATAAGGAAACTGTATTGATCAAATCCTCATTGACTCAATTTTATCCTTACGAATTTGACTAAGTCTTACATCTTTTTCGTTACCGAAATATGAAATCCCAAATATATTCTCTTACTGAAGTAGACTTAGATGAGATTAAACGCATGGATGTGCTTTGAGAACCTAGATTAAGTCTGCCAAGTCCTCTAATTGGGCCATGTCGTGTTCCCATCACTATCTCCCATCTGAACATGATTTAAATTGTTTGTATGTTATTTTCCGGTTTATGGATCATCATGATAATCATTTGCGTGATGCTGGCAAGAAGCCAACGTTGCTTTTTAGGGCTTGCAGCCTTTCAAGTCAGCAGAATAATTACATCAGTTGCTACACTACTATTTTTTATTTGATAATGAAGTTATCGCCGCTAATTACCAAAATTTGGAATGCGTTGAAAAAACTATATGAATCATGGTTTTTGGAATATATATCCTCTTCCTCCATCTTTTTACATCCTTACCTCAAGGAGGAGGAAAGTCTGGAAAGAAGTGAGGAGAATCTTTACTTTCTAGTTTGTTGTGGAAAAGTGTTTAACAGTGTCTGTTCGTTTGCAGTTAGGGAGGTTGGACACATTAATCTACCTTTTAGTGTATCCTCAACGGCCATTATTGACTACACTAACAATTGAGCTGGTTGGTACTCTAAATATCGATTGTGGTACTTAATTATGGCATTTTAGTTACTAATGTTTATGTCCAGATAGTACGACCCTTTTCTTTTTTTCTTCCCCTGTGAAGGTTGGATATGATAAGCTTGGAGCAGGGCAGAATGCAACAGTTACAGTTATGAGCTATAGTGGCTACGACATAGAGGATGCTATAGTTATGAACAAATCATCTCTTGACCGTGGTTTTGGTCGTTGTATTGTAATGAAAAAGTACTTCTCTGTCGTCCTTATCGACTTACATATTTGGGGCATTTTACTCTCTGCATTGTCAAACTAGTTAGATTTTCTTAGCATTTTTTTTTATTTTTGTTCAAGTTTCTAATTGTCTCACATTTTTTTTAATGAGCAGATTGTCTGCTATATATCAGAAGTATGAGAACGGCACAGAAGATAGAATTATTAGACCCCAAAGAGAAGGACATGATGCAGATAGAATGCAGGTGATATTGGTTGAGACATACTTTTTCACTAGAACAGTTATGTCTTTTTCTGCAGAGGAGTCCTCTCATGGTGTGGCCAGGAGCGGATCCACCTTTGGTTGAAGGGAAGGGAGTTTTTACTAGCATATTACCAACTAATTTTTGTATGTTGACCACCCTAAGATTTCTGAATAGCTTAAACTGCTATATTTTGACCGGTGTTCCCAACCTATTCTAGTCGCACCCAAAGGCCCACTGAGGGTCCCATTTTGCATGACATGTCGGCACAAATATTCAACGCTTCCAACCGGTCAAAACGTGCACGCTCAAGTCACGTGCACTTCTTACTTTTTCTACGTGACTTCGTCACCAAGAAACTCATCCTTGCGCGACTGCTCATCACGCACTGACCGTCGCACATCACCCGTCGCCAGTCGGCGCACCTTGACGCTTGCCCAACGAAGTGGGCCTTGGCCTTCCCCATAGGGTCGGCCTCGGCCTCGACCTCCCCTTGGGGGTTGGGGGTCGGCCTCGGCCTCCCCTCAAGGTTGGCCTTGGCCTTTCCCCAAGGGTTGGCCTCTGGCTTATCTCCTTAGCATCTGCACTACTCTTCAAGGGACCAGACGTCACTCCGTGACTCCCTTCGCGCCGACCCCCATCGCCCGGACGTCACACCGCTACCCCCGTCGCCCGGACGTCACTCTGCGACCCCCGTAGCTTGGACGTCACTCCGCGACCCCCGTCGCCCCGGGCGTCACTCCGCGACCCCCGCCGCACCGGACGTCACTCCGACGACCACCGTCGCGCGGACGTCACTCCCTACCCCCGTCCTGCAGGACGTCACTCCTGACCCCAGTCGCCGGCGTCCGGGAGCCGCACTCCAACATTCCGCCGTGCTATGCGCAGCGCCACTGATACAGTCGCGCCCCCGGCTCCTTGTCACATTACCGTGCCCCCAGGCTCTCTGTCACAAAGTTGTGCCCTCGGCACCATATGCACTTCATTGCGCCCATGCGCCACAATCATGTTCCTTGCCCCCGGGCGTCACACTCATTCACCACACCATGTGCCCCCGCCATGGACGCGGAACATGCTTCGACCCACTTTCTGGAGTGTGCAGCATCCTGCGGGGGTAGGCGATTCCTCCGGGACACTATCTCTGCCAGGAAGCTCTTCAACTTCCCTTCCGCCAGGTAGACGGCTCCTCCGGGATGCTACCTCGGCCAGTCGGGTAGACGGCTCCTCCGGGATGCTACCTTGACGCGCTCCGAGTGCTCCGGTACAAGGACTCACCCGTGGAGATAGGCGATTCCTCCGGGACACTATCTCCGTCAGGGAGCTCTTTAACTCCCCTTCCGCCAGGTAGACAACTCCTCCGAGATGCTACCTTGACGCGCTCCGAGTGCTTCGGCACAAGGACTCACCCGCGGAGATAGGCGACTTCTCCCAAACACTATCTGCCAGGGAGCTTTTCAACTCCCCTTCCGCCAGGTAGACGGATCCTCTGGGATGCTACCTCGGCCGGCCAGGTAGACGGCTCCTTCGGGATACTCCTCGGCCCGTCGGGTAGACGGCTCCTCGGGGATGCTACCTTGACGCGCTCCGAGTGCTCCGATACAAGGACTCACCCGCGGGATAGGCGACTCCTCCGAGACACTATCTTCGATAGGGTATCTTCGTGACTGGCCTACGTGCTCCGGCACTGGGGGCTTGCGTTGGCACCCCTATGGACTATGACCCCCAAGTCACTCCGAGACGGGAGCAAGTCTTTAGAGGGCATCGTGCCTAGTCTGCCTGGTAGTTGGGCGTCGGGTCTTCCTCACCGCTGCCAGGCCTGTGGGACTCTACAAGGGCTTGGATTAGTGGCTAGATCAAGGAGATTCTCTGGCCACACTGACGCTGTGGGAGCCAGTCTTTCCAGACAGACAGAGCGACGCTGTGCTGGGCGGGCCGGGTGAATATGCGATCCGACAGTCCGTGGAGCACTGGCACCCGTGGACCCCCCGGTGACGTGTCACTCCCGGGGAGCGTCACGTGTCGGTTAATGACATCATCATCTCAACCTCTATAAATAGAGGTCTTGAGAATTCATTCAAGGGGGATTATTCCACATTTTCACTTTCTCACTCTGGAATCCTAGAGAGAAATATATAGGACCTTGACTCTAGACCCAAGCATCGGACAGTGACTATCGTCGTATATTCGCATCACGCCATCGCCATCGCCCTCGCAGCACTGCCACCCTCAGGCTCTGTCTGGGAAGCCCTTGGTCTCTGCCCTTGCTCCGCCCTTGCTGTGTCTCACATCATCATACTTGGCATCTGACTCGGACTACATTCCTTGTGGCACCTCCACATCGACTACGAACCCACTTTCCTTGGCATCAACCAGCTTACTGGTTCGACCTAGCTCCGCCATTGGTTGTGGTGGTGTGTGATTTTAAGCATATCAAAAGCCCCACCATTTGGGCATTAGTACACGTTCTTGATCACCACGTTTCTTAATCCCAATGAAGAAACCCAGTCTGGAGTTAGCAGAAGTAATTTCACATGGAAAATAATATCTGCCAACACTGACTAGATCTTATCATTGACTCTCTCTTTATAGATGTTGCTCTTCCAAGGAGTTAAGTAGCCTGCGTGTGGATCATATAAATATATTAACCACATATGGTAATCGCAATGAAAAAACCCAGGCTGAAGTTGGTGGAAGTAAATGCTCTCTAGATTTTGCTGGCATGCTTTGTTGTTTGTGGAGAATATTATCTGCCAACACCAAATAAGGAGAAATCTTATTGTTGACTATCTCTTTATATATTTGGCTTGATCACTTGATTCTCAGTTCGAGAAACTTGTATTCATATTATCCTGCTACTTATTCTACCCCTTCTGTAGATTTTGGATGATGATGGGCTTGCTGCTCCCGGAGAAATAATCAGGACAGATGACATTTATATCAATAAGGAGTCTCCTGTTATTACGAGCAGTAGGTCAAGTATCTCACCAAAGGGATTGCCTAATAGGTTGTTATTTACCTTTTTCTTGATATTCGTTTTGGCAATTCCAATTTCTCACTTCTAGTGCTACATTTAGTGCATATAAGCCTAGCAGACAAGTCTACATGGGTCCGAAAGGGGAGACAGCTGTTGTGGATAGAGTAGCTCTCTTCTCCGACAAGAGTAACAATAAATGCTTTAAATTTATGATTCGTCATACTCGGAGGCCTGAGGTAATTTACGTGATCTTATGGAACTTAAAGGAGTATCCTCAACCATTGTTCTTATTTAATTCCTGTACTGAATTCTTTGTCTATCAACTAAGGTTGGCGACAAATTTAGCAGCAGACATGGCCAGAAAGGTGTTTGTGGTACTATTATTCAACAAGAAGATTTCCCTTTCTCCGAACGTGGCATATGCCCTGATTTGATCATGAACCCTCATGGCTTCCCAAGGTAATCCAATATGTTTATTATACTTGGACAGGATTTGCTAGTATTAGAATGAAGGACTTTGAATGATTTACAGATAATTTTGTTGGGATTTGAAGGAAGGACTTTGTATTTCTTTGCAGTCCGTCCTTATTTCCAGCCTTGAGCAATAATTAATTTTTCATGAATTTACGGCATCTTTGTGAGTGGACGGGGGAAATACACTAGACCTCATTGCATTGAGATTGATTGATGTTTGTCGCAATTATACCTACTTGAGAAATCCATAACCGCTGCCTAAAATTAGCATCTACGTGGGAGTATTGTATGACCTGGGTGGTGTGTGTGTTAACCTGTGTAACTAGAGGTATGTCAAAAATGAAACAAAAGAGGCTACCCAAAAACTCATCCACAAGAAGGGGCAGTAAAAAGTAGCTACACAAAAGCCAGACAGAATTCATCTGCTGACTTTAAAACAGGAACATTAAATGACGGAAGTCCGCTTTAACCAAAAATACAGATGAGTAAATAAGCGAGCATGAAACCAATGCAAAGGTATTCCCACTCCGTCAAACTCGCCTGTTCTTTCTTTCTATTTGACCCTAAAAAGAGATGGCGGCACCGACTTCCATTATCATCGCAACTCCTGAGGCACTTTTATCCCACCCCACCCCACCCCACCTTCCCTTGAAGCATCCTTTTAACTGACTTTGGCTATTTTAGTGTGTAATTATGGTAAATGTCACACGGCCTATATAACTGACTAATGACAGAGCAATATATTTCCTTAGCTCTATCTGCAAGGGCATAGCTGGTTTTGCCTGACTGGGCTGAGGTTGGTGCTCTGACTTGCCAACATTATCTCCTGAATATTTTGTTTGCTTCCATTTGTATTTTCTGCCTGTCATCATTTGGTTTCCAACTGCCTCTTGTCATTCATGGTTCTATAATCTTTGGATCTACCTTTGCCTCTCCCAGATCTTGGATTTCCGAGATTTGTGGCACACGGAACTTGTATTGCCTTTGTTCTCTTGGGGTCCTGGGTAACTTGTACAAAAAAAATGTTGATCCTGGAACAATGCACATCCTTATATTGCTTTAATGAGGTTTAGTTAGCAGACTGCCTAAGGAGCATGAAACATAAACATCTCTCCTTGTTTCTCAAAAAATTAAATCAAGTGTAAGAGCCCTAGCTCTGTCCTCCTTTTCCATAAAGGTGGAAAAGCAGGAACCCCTCACCAATGTCGAGGACGGCACCAACAAAGTGTGGTGTTGGTACTTCTTCTGACGATTTCAAGCCAACCGTGCGTCTCAACCGTGCGTCTCATTTCCGTTGGAATTCGCTTGTATATATATTCGGAGGCTGGAAAGAAAAATTGCAGTCTGCAAACTATAGGCATTGCTATAGCGTATACATCATTCACATAAATCTGGAAAAAAGTTGTGTAAATTGCTGTGCTTAAGAGGAAAACTAAATAAGGTTGACAGATTAAGAATGACCTTGCCAATTCAGTCAAAAACTTAGCACATATATTACGTGCCAGTTAACTGTGCACAGATTCACATTCATGTGGGTTTGGTGTAAATGGCAATTAGAGGGGTGAATATGGCATAGCATGTGCTGGGTTTTGCACCCTGAGATTAGTTCATAAAAAGTGATTTTGCAAGAAGAGAAATAAAAATCTGTTCTTAGATATCTCAATTGTTAAATTTGGGGCAAGCCTCTTCTTTCAATGAATGCCTGAAATGACCGCTTCGAGTATAAGCACATACTATGAATATTCTTTAGATGTTGAGACGAAAGAGCTCTCGTTCTAGCATTCTATTAAACTATAAACTATCCAATATTTGGAGACTTTTTTAACTAACTATGAGTAGTAATCATGTTGTGATGATCAAAGTTCAAATATTGATCTTTTATACATGTTGTAGAGATGATCCTTACTGGAAATAGTGGTGGTGGACCGATGGTGTTGGGCATGGGTGAGTGGTTCTTGGTGGAAGAGAACAATAAAAACGGAAGAGTAAACATTATGAACAGATAATTAACATTATCCATTGGCTGCCCCTATTGCAAAGCAATAGGGCCCTTAGCCGGAGCAAAAACACACTTTCAAGTTTTAAATGGACAAAAATACCCCTTATTGCCTTTTGTATTCCCCTCTTCCCTCTTCGGCAATACCACCACCACCAACAACCACCACCTCCACATCACCATTTTACACCATAATCACTATTGCTTTCACCTCAAGATCCTCACAACCACGGGCCACCATAAACCATGGCCCAAATAACATCAAATTTCCAGATCTCCATTAATCACCAGACAGAGATCACGAATTCCGAGTACTGCTGGAGATGACAAACTCCCTGTTTCCATCGTCCCATAATACATGATTTGAATAATGATAAGACATGGTTCAGAGTCTTTCAGACAAAGCAATTGAATTTTCTCCTTGCTATTAACGTAGAAATGAGTGCACTATAAATGCTTGGTTGTCATCAGATTGAGAGAAATATAAAAGAGCTTGCATGAGTTTCAATTTGATAAAAAAGAAGAAAATCTGAAGGAAGAAGGAAGCCATGTTTTTACATCATCTGCACAAGACTGCTAGAATACCAATATCAACAGGGAATTAATGAGCAGGTCAATCAATAGCTATGTCTTGGAATGGATTGGGAGACCGCTGATAAAGAAGGGACAATTTTGTTAAAAAAAGAAGAACAAACCCTATTTAGTTCTTCAGAATTGGGACATCGGTATCAGAGGCACGACCATTTAAAGAGAACCAATGTGCAGGTGCCGGAGGTTTTTGTTGGTGGACGTGGTGGTGTTGCCAAAGAGGGAAGAGGGGAAAATAGAAGGCAGTTAGGGGTATTTTTGTGCACTTAAGTCAACAATTGTTTGCTAAGGGTTGCCTTATCTATTACAGGAACAAATGGACCTTTCAAACATGTTGTGGGTCTTAATTGATGAAAGGAATGGATTATTGTCCTTGATCTGTTTATTTATATTCAAAAGTACACAAAGAACTAGGGTCATCACGAAATGAAACCAAATTATAGTTCTATGTTTAAATATGTGTCTAGACTAATGAATCTATTGCTTCTATTGTGCCACAAAATAAATCCTTCCAAGTGTTTCATATTTGAAATTTGTGCCTTTGGTGTTGAGAGGTAGATCATTTGCGTATTTCGATGCATTATGCAATTCTGTTTTATTAAGTTTTAGTTTTAAATGTCCAGTGGTAGCTGTACACTCAGTAAGGTGCATGAAATAGTTTCTAACATGTTAATTATCAGTCGAATGACAGTTGGGAAGATGATAGAGCTTCTTGGGAGTAAAGCTGGAGTTTCTAGTGGTAAATTTCATTATGGCAGTGCCTTTGGGGAACAAAGTGGTCACGCGGACAGAGTTGAAGTTATAAGGTGCTTTATTTCTCCTCTAAGGACTGTTATCATCTATAGGCTACAGTTCTGATTGACATGCGTTGCTTATAACAGTGAAACCCTTGTGAAGCATGGCTTTAGCTACAATGGCAAGGACTTCATTTATTCAGGTTCCCTGTTTCTTTTCAAAGTCACGTCTCTAAGTTTATTAGCCAGATAAATCTGGTTGTCTTTGAAGTATCAGTATTGGACAAACATGTTTTATGCAAGCGTGATATTTAACAGAATACAAACATTCTTTTTCATTGTGAATCTTTTAAGCTTTAATGACCTCATTAATCTTGCACCATGTTTGGTGTTTATCAACTTCAATTGTGTTAAGTTCCTGTGATTTTTCCTATTTTATATGTTGTTTACTCTCTCAGGAGCTCAAGACTTTTATTTTCCTTGGAAAAACCTGTTAATGCTGCATTTTTGTCCAGTTATGCTAATGCTTTAATTTACTTATGTGTTCCGCTGCCATCCTTCATCACAATGTTACAAATAGAGTTGCTAAGTACCGCGATACCATAAGCTGTAATCTGCTAGGATTAATAGTATTAGCTAGTTCGATATTTTGATCATTCTATCTTGTATAAGATGCCAACTTTGCCTGTTAAAATATCTCTTCCATCACTGTGGCACTTATGAATATGTAATGACTCGGGTTAATGTTACGCTGGTGTGAGAACATTTCCTCCAACGTGGATAGTGGTAGTGGAGTGAAGATTTGGCCAGACCAGTGGTTGACTTGCAATAAAAACGGCTAGGTCGCACCTGGACTTGCCCTCACGACCCCAACCAGTGAAGACCAGAACAAGTGGCACGAGCACTTACAATTCTTCCCAAGAATCACAAAGAAGTTTTCCCATGGGTGAAAAATCCAATATACCATCTGAGGCCTTTGCTGACAATGGACTAGCTAGCAAAATACAGTAGAACCCTAAGAAGCAACCACAAAGTAGAATATCCTCACATACTAAAGATACCCTTCTGAGATCTTCAAGGGTTACATAATCTTTTGTCTTTCTTCGATTTGTTCGTCAAAGATGTGATAATCATGATGGTTTTGACAATTTTATAGAATTTACTTCGACATCAGAGTATTTGATTCTGAAGTTGATTAAGCAGGCCTTGTCGACTTGCAGTTTTATATATTGGTAATGCTGCTATTTTGGACATTCTTTGATCTTTATTGCTTGATGTCTTGATTTTTTAAGGAGTAATTTCTAAGACTGAATTTATACTCATGCTAATGTCTGAGCATGCTCGAGGTTCTTCTTAACATAACTGTAATCGTACTCTGGGTATTACCAAACAAGTTAAGCCCACACATTCTAATTATGTATGCACTTCCAACAGGCCCCTATCATGTTAGAATTTCCTCAAAAGTATTCTAACTTTCTTTTGTTGGGCTTGCTATTTTTAAGTAGTTTAACAAAATTGTAATTTCTAGCAAAATCTATGTGACTTCTTTTACCCTGTATGCTGTCTGGTAGCTTGTCTTTCATATTGGCTTTGTGTTCAATTGATGAAGTCCTATGCACTTCTAACATTTAAGTTTTCATAGGATCAGTTTAGGAACTGTATGAGATTTGCTTTAAATTTACATGAACTTTGCTTCCAGTCACCCAATTCAGTGTTCATTTCCCTTAGCTCAGCTGGTACCATTTGGATCCCAAAGTGGAGGACCTAAGCTATGAGAGAATACACGTGTGTGCTTGTAGCACGGCTCCATATCTTGTTTGGATGTTACTTCCATATGATCATAATTTCTCTTTTCTTTTCAGGAATTACTGGTATGCCACTACAAGCATATATATTTATGGGGCCAATATATTACCAGAAGCTGAAACACATGGTAAGCTCTAGGTCTTATGAAGCTCAGGCTTTGAAATATCAGATTCTCTTTTGCAGGAAAAATGCGCCGTGAGCATCACGTGCCATGCATTTTTTAGGACAACGTACATGAATCTGACTGTAAAAATCTTCTTTGAAGCAATTTTTTTTTTTTGGAGTGGAGGTTATTTTTGCACTTGTATAAAGTTTTTGTCAATGCTTACATCACCTTTTGTTGGATGAACATTTAGCACGAACCAATTAGTTGCTAGGTTAAATACAGTCATTTTTCTTCTTAGTCAAACTATGTTAAGCCTTCTGCAAACTAGTTGGATTGACTGCATGAATTGTTTGGGAGTATCTAAATTAAACAAAAATAGAAGCACCGGTAGACAAAGTCTCACAGAGGGTTGTAATGCTTGAACCAAGATGCCCAAAAATGTTACAAGTCAACATACGAGATGCCAATAGCCTTGATAATGATATAGTGATTTTGAGCAGAGCAAGTATATTAAGTGGTGACAGTTTCTCACAATTACTAGTCAGAGTCCAAACTTCTCATACAAGGCTAAATTAACCGCCGAACACAGGAGAATCGTGATTCCATAATATCTGCTCTGTACTCTCAGGTTAATTGAGGTAGCAACCGTGAGAAGTTCATTATTATTATTTTTTATGTAGGGTGTCTACTTAACTCGTGAAAGCGATCACCGCGACCTGTTGGAACTTGATCAATCTGTGTAATACTAACACCCTGAACTTTTAGGTGTCGATAAAATTTTATTTTTTTACCTTAATCTAATTAAATTTACCTAAAAACTCCTTGCACTTTAGTTACTTCTTCCTAACTTCACCCCCAACCTTTAACATTACGAACATACCCCAATTTAATTAGATTAAGGTAAAAAATAAAATTTTACTTAAATAACAATGTTTCGTCGATGACAGTCTCCTAAGATTATGATCATTGGTTTAGCTGCTCTGATGATAGTCGTTCATTTGTTTGGGTTTGAGGATATTATTGTCTTAGAGTGAATTATCGAGTGAGTGTCTAACGTTCCGGATTTCCGGGATGTTGCACTCAGTGCCCGTGCCTTTGCCTCTTATGTTGTGATACATGTGACATTTTCTGTAGCATCAACTACATTGGTTATTTAGTTCTACTGTGGAAGACTAGTTTTTCCCCAAATTTTCGCAATCTAGTTTACAAGAATTCTTAGATCTTCTATAGTTGTTGCCTCCTTGAATAAGATCTTATGAAATGATCGGAAGCACTAAACCGGTTCTGATTAGGTGAATGTTATTGTTTGCTTTATATATTGCCGCCATCTTGTGATGCCACGGTGTAGGAACTAGTTGTTTGCACTTGGGGCCTGTTTGATAGCGTTTGCAGTTATGGTTTTCAGTTTTCAAGATAGCAAAAACGAAAACCATTTTAGTGTTCATTTTTACCAAATAGAGAGTGGGGTTTTTGAATCGAGTGTTGTCCATTTTTGGTTTGCTTTTCTTGCATTTTTGGTTCTATTCTGTTTTATTTTATCCCTTCGTCCTGTTGTGACATCGCTGCCCAGCAATCACCCACCACCCACCACCCAACGTCAACCACTACCATCAACCCCGACCACCATGGGACAAAAGCTTTCCCCAGTTCAAATGAATGCCTCTGCAATTACAAAATCTGCCATGGAGTCGAGGCTTTTACATGAATCGAAGCCCCAAAGAATTTGAATCTAAGCCCCAAAGAAGAGGATATCACCAATCTGATGACGTAAAAGGTCACCAGAGAATTGGAGATTGATGGAGCTAACATGGGCCACTTGTAATTGCCGCTTGGTGGTGGAGGTGTGTTGGATCAAAGAGCGAAGCTATTTGTTGAATGGGTCGGGGTTGTGGAGGTAGTGGGTATGGTGGTGGTGGAGGCTGGACTGAAGCCGGTGGGCTCAGTTTTGATGGTGATAGCTGCGGTTGCGGTGGCTATTGTGGTTGCGGAGGTGGAAGGGAAGGCGAGGAGGCTGGGCTATGTCATGGTGGCTTCGGTGATGGTAGTATGTGCCGGTGGCAATGGTATGGTGGTGCTGATGGTAGCGGGCAAGGTTCTCGGGGTGGTGATCAATGGAGAAGAGGGTTGATAAAAGGATTTGGTTTTGCTTCCAACAAGGTTTGAACAGGTGATCTCAAATTGAAATCCACAATTGAAAACCAAAACTACTCTCTGGAGTTTAAAAGAACAAGCCAAAAATGAAAAAAGTTTATAAAGAAAACTAAACAAACTAGTAAACAAAGGTTTTCTTCACCACTTTTTAAAACTAGAAGAAAAACTGAAAACTTAAAAGAGTTTCAATACTACCGTAATGTACAGTAGGAAGTATTCCTTTTTGATTGTGACCATCACAATTCTTCAATTCTACATGACAGAGGGTTCAATCTTCGACCTTTAAGCCAAATGACATCTGCATTGTTCCTTTTACCATCAGGTCCTAGACAAAATGCATGCTCGAGGTAATGGGCCTCGTGTCATGATCACTAGACAACCTACTGAAGGGAGGAGTAAAAATGGAGGTATTACACTTCTCAAATTTCTTATGTGTAAACTTATCTTCATTTCAAATACTACTATCGTCTCCATTTTTGCAAAATTTGCAGGATTACGAGTAGGAGAGATGGAACGCGATTGTTTGATTGCTTATGGAACTAGCATGTTAATTTATGAGCGGTTAATGATCTCAAGCGATCCTTTTGAGGTTCAGGTGTGTCAGATGACTCTGGGAATCTTCATGTTTTTCCTTCCTTTGAGCAAGTCATACCTTCATGTCCGTCCTTCAACATCATGAGCATGGTGTTCACTTTTTTCTTCTGAATTTTGTGGAACTCGTATGCTCGTAACTTCTAAACAGTAATATAAAAAGTCCTGTCCTCCTCGCAGAAATCTTATGGAAGATGTAATCTAAACCGTAATATAATAGTCCTGTCCTCCCCACAGAAATCTTCTGGACGATGTAATTACAAGTTGTTAGAACTGTAATGCATCTTTTCTTCCCAATTTAAGCATGTCAACTTGGTCTGGTTATAGATCATCCACGTGCCATGCTTAAGGTTTCCGTGTTATACCAATACAATCATTTCTATCCTTCTGTGTTTAGCTTAAGAATTAGTGTTGTTACAGGTTTGTAGAAAATGTGGTTTGCTTGGATATTACAACTATAAGCTGAAAACTGGCATTTGTTCTAAGTGCAAAAACGGGGAAAATATCTCTAGCATGAAGTTGCCATATGCATGCAAGTTATTATTCCAGGTAAATTGCTAATCTATTCGTGGAAATTCTTTAGATTTGCAATCATTACAGATTCTAAATTGTTGTATGCTGTAACACAACTTGTTTTCTTTTTCCCTTTCACTTTTTGATATTTCAGGACAGGTTTTAAAGATACGTTATATTAAATGTTCATATTAACTTGTTCCGGATGTTCACTAAATCAATTATAAAGTAGATGGCAGGTGCTGTAAAGCCCATTCACAAGAAAAACTCTCTCTCTCTAAAATCAGTAAAGGTGGCCGATTCATAGTACACTAAGTGTCACATCTTTATGCAATGGTTATTTTATCTTTAGGACAGAGTGACATTCAATGATTCTGTTCACTGTCAGCAGAACTGAAATTCCATTCTATAAGTTTGATTTGCAAGTGGGTGGCCATTTGGTTCCAACAAGGTCATACAAAGAGCAATTTTAGATTGGTTGCTACTGGAGCAATTCCAGTGAATAAGATGAGAGCCAATGTTTACAGGAATGGCTAGACTTTTCAAGCTTCAGCGCGAGTCATGGTAATGAGTTGGTGGAATATGCTGAAGCAAGGGCACACAACCCAATCCCACACTGGCAAGGGCTTTGGTACCTAGTTCCATTGTTTCTCGCGCAGGCTCTCCGATGGAGTGGTCACGAGATGAATTATGAAGACTGACTAAAAACATGGTTCTTAATATAGCAAGACTGGTAGATGTGGGCGGAGGACGCTGTAGAGGTGTCGAAAGCAAGGCCTTACCGAAAGTAATGAGTTGGATTCGCAGGGAACTGGGATGTGGTAGATTCACAAATGAGGAGGCAAATGTTAAGGTGTGTGAGGTGGTACTCCTGGATCACACAAGTTAAGGATGACAATATGACTCATAACAAATAAGTACCCTGCCGACCCGATGAGGTGAATCTGTCGTTGACTTGTTTAAGTACGGTTTTGGTACAGAAATGGGAACTTGGTTTTGGTCCGGAGCAGGTACCGCCTCGATTCCTTCGCGTTATGTGTTCATATTGTTGATATGCCACTAAAGTCACAAAAATATTGCAGACCTTCAGAATGCCTTAGGTAAAGAAAATAATTACCTGAATCATAAAGAGGTTTTACATATTAAACTTTGCTTTCAGCACTTCATGCCTTCGTGTATTTAGCCAAAGGCTACTTAAATTGGTAACAAAGCAGTGAGGAGATGGGTTAACAAGAGTGAGGCCTTTTCCAGAAGTGACCAAATATAGTCTACCTAGTTTGTAAAAGTCACATCTTCAGAAAACCACATACTCTAAGTGCTACGTACATACATGTGAGGTCCAGCTTTTTGGCTAATCAAGTCAAAAAAATGCCAGAACTTTGCAAGCTGGTCGCTATAAAACTGAGCAAAGAGATGAAAGATCCATGTGAGCGTGTGGCCCCAAAGTCATTCAACATTAGGAGTCTTTCTTTAAAACTAGCGTACTGTAAGATGCCTTCACAGAACTTCCTGTTCAGGCTTCTCACCATCAACAGGTTCTCCATCTCCCCGGCCGGTTGCAGCTCCTTTACATTTCTCGAAACGCAGCAATAAAGGTATCCCTCTCCCCCTACAATCAGCTGTCTTCGCACTTGTTTCTTTCATATTGATACGGAGTATATTTTAAGAGTCCATATATCATACCGAGCAAAAGTAACTCAATCAGTAGAGTTCCGCTATTTTTTGTGTCAGAGGTTCAATCATACTGACGAGAATGCCTAAGAAACTCCATGCCATTGAGAAAATTGTGAAACCACCTAATAAGCACTAGAAAATATATTTGTCGATCAGATGCACCGGGTAACTCCGTCCTTAGATGAGAGTGCTCCGTATTACTAAACAACGTGAATATTGTTGTAATTTTCTTTTGGTCACGTCATAAGTTATTGCTAGTAATATTTTGATGAATCAAGATGTGCTACAAGCTGTGGTTGTCCCAAACTAGTGGGGGTGACCTAAGCATTGGGCTAAGCAGGTTTTAACCAACCCAACCACGGACTTGGCGGCTCTAAAATAACCAACCTAAAAATAATAAGGTTAGGCCGGGGAAAAGTGGTGGTTGTAGCTAAAAAATGGTAATTTTTGAATTTTTGGGAACCCAAAAAATTGATTTGGAAAGTTATTGGTTGTAAGATTTTGGAATTGTATACTCGCTTTGAAATTTCAATTCACAACCGCTCTTGCTCTCATCAGTGATTCGTGCAGCCAAGGGACCGGGCTAAGTTTCGCTTTTTCCGGTACACAATTGGAGCTGCTTTTAACACCAAGTTAACGTCTTTCGTTTATGCAACCATAACCATTTAAGCCATTGAATCTTTTCTAGGCTTGATGTTTAATTAGCTGTAGACACCAATATGCACCAACACCACCATAAGCAACACCTTAAATAAGTACCAGAGCGAGAGAGAGCCTAATGAATTAACCCAAAAGGGAACCCATTCGATCATTAACGGCCACATGGAGTTCGGCAGAACCGACATGCATATGCATGTAGGTTCTAAAGTCCAAACGGTACTGAACCGGCCGCATTTCAACGGGCCTCGGTTCTGAGCAAATAAATTACTTCCCACGACTAGACATAACAAGTTGAAAGGAATTTAAGGCAATGGCGGATTCCATGTTGAGGATAGCTGACGAGCAACGACTTCTGCCAAGAAATTAGCAGAGATGGTAAAACTTGATGTGGCCAACGATGAATTTGCAATCAGAGAATGGAAAGCCGTCGTTAGAGGAGAGCAGAAAAGCACTGGCATTCTGAACGAGAAAAGGAGAAGAATAATACACAGGATTTCCCCATTCTTGCGAGCGAACAAGAGTAACGAGAAAGAGTACGACCCTGTAGTTGTTTCCTTGGGTCCTTACCACCACAATAAAGGGGAGCTCCAGTTAGCAGAGAAGTTCAAGCCTAGAACACTAGTAATGTTTCTTGCAAGTTGTCGCGGCAAAACCATAGATGATTTGTGGGAGGGGGTCCTGGGGATGGTTGACATTGCTAGAAGTTGCTATGTCGAAGGCTCAACGGACGCATATGATGATGAGGAATTTTCCCGAATGATGCTCCTGGACGCTTGTTTTATTTTAACCATCATATGCAGTGAAACATTCGACAGGAGGTACATGGGAAATCAGACTCCCCACAAAAAAGGGACCACAAAAAAAAAAAAAGGATCCTCGTCACACCATCACTCAGCTACGAGGATGATATGGAGGTAGACCCCGTGGTACTACTGTATCACGAGCATCTAGGTGCGTTGGGGTGGGCTAATATATTCCGGGATATGTTTTTACTTGAGAACCAAGTGCCTTGTGAAGTGCTTCGAGTGTTAATCAACTTCAGATCTGATGTCGGAAATGAAGGGGAGGAAACAATGAACAGCTTTGTTGATTTTATAGTGCATAGGCAGAGGACTAGCGAGCCAGAAGGAGGAAAATTGAGAACTAGCATATATCAGCGGCGGCCTTCTCATCTTCTTGAAATGTATAGAACATCTTTTCTCAGGTTTGATTTCAATCAGAAGCACTCGCCGGAAGCCAAATTTCTAGTTGATGGTAAGAATCAGTATACCAACTACACACACTCGTGTCGTTCAGCTACGGAGCTCAAAGCAAAGGGAATCAACTTTAGGCCTAGTACTGGCAAGTCTTTGACGGACATCGATTTCAAC
>JAVXUP010003039.1:0-90842 GCA_033070095.1 Escallonia herrerae | reverse complement strand
ATTTTTTATTTTATTTCTCTCTTCACATTTTATCATCCATCAAACTATTTTCTCATAAAGCAATTAAATTAAGACGGATAGAGTGTAAAAAAATGTCGATTTCCGACTTTCCGCCTATATCTATATTGAGATAGATGCTTGAGAGAAAGAATTTACTCATTTGTGGAGGTGTCTTGTACAGTTATAATTTTTATGATTAGATGGCCTACTGTGAGCGTAGATTGAAACCCTAGACTAAATTGGGATCTTCTATGTCGGTAAACCTGTTTAAGCAATGAAAAATTAATGTCTGATGCAACCGTTAAGAATAAAGACAATATTTTTAGCATCCCGATAATATTGAAATCTCAGATTACAGCCCTGAAGTTTAGAATAATTTTTTTTTGGGTCCATTAGAGACCACTTGAGCCGTCAGCTAACTTCTTTGTGCCTTAACTATCATTTCACCATAAAGACGGAGTGCTATACTAAAAAATTTTACGGGCTAAACCAGGTGACACCTGAACAATTTGATGGGAACGTCATTCAATTAATCTGGGCTAACACTCCCATGAAGCAACCAACTCGAGGCTTCGAGGACTTAAAGAGTGCTTGTTCGGCGTAATGCTCGATTGGGCTGCATCAAGTAATCGGTTGAGCCTGTTGGTTCCACATATCCCTGTTACAGGGCCCAAGAAATAGACAATTTCATAGAGCTTTCAGTGATTATCTACATGGCCTTCATCAGAATAAAAGTACTACCTTAACCTCATACATGGCATAGAGTTCAGCTCAATGTATCATTGTGTTTTGGAGGGATTTGGACACTCTCACTGAAGCTTTGCTCACCAAAGGTCGTAGATGTTATTGCCAATTCAACAGATAAGCTATCAGATTCAGAGGAAGAATATTTTAAGAAACAAGCCAAGGAGCTCATGGGTCCAAAACAAATTTGGATTTATTCAACTTTAGTTGGACCTTCCAGATGAAGGTCTCATAGTATTACATTAGCAGTGAACATCAGTAAAAGTCAATGCTAAAACGAAATTGTTGCCACCCTCAAGTCAGCAAGCATTATAAAATCTCCAAGTGAACAATAACTAAGCTTTGTTACTCTCAGGATTCAGAAAGAAACCCTTCAAACTGGACAAAATGTGAAACTTTTAAATGGTTTTGCCCCACTTGAGATGACTTAGTCACAACCCTGAAACCTTACTTCAAACTGAGAGCACACTAGCGCGACATCAGAAAATTGCAGCACTATAACAGCATTTCATTCATGCAGAGAAGACCTTTTCTGGTATGATAACAGAATAGTTTACAGTCTATCAAGGACTGATTCAATGACCCCCCTATAAATGTTCTTCCCATGTAGAGGGAAGAAACACTTTCAGAATATCCATGGTGAGGTTCTCGTATCGGAAAGAACATGTCGAGCAGTGGCTCTGATTGGATGTCGGTATGAACTTCATCCTTGCTTTCTACACTCTCGATTTGCTTTGCTCGTTCTATAGCACTAGTCAACATGCTGAGAAAAAGCTCCAACATACTATGTTGGGAGTAGGATTTTAGGATCAGAAGTTAAAAGGGATGAGAATTAATCTTTGTTATGCCAAGAAATTTAATAGCGCAAAAGAAACAGGGACAACTCATGGTTATCGCGCAAGGACACCTTGAATCATCTTTTTCGAGCCAATTACAGTAGACATGCTCTCTCTATGTTTACAACAAAAATTAAGCGATTTGCTCGCAACTTTCTGGTGGCAAGGGATGCCCATATGCCTCCCCCCACTGGAAATATAAGAACAGCTACATACTGGCACTTTTGTTTCTTTGAATCCTGATCAATACACCTAGAAGGCAAAATACTAGGTAGAGTACTACTGATATACAGAAAAACTTGAAAGAACTCAGGTACCTTAAATCTGTCCTCATTTCTAGTAAGAGAAGTCATATCTGAAGAGGACGACAGTGAACCTTAGATATGAAAGAAGGGTGATACAGATATAATCTACAGTGTTCTTATACTCGCCTCAGGTCGAGTCACACGTATCACTTCCACTGCAATTTTTAGGCCTCGGCTATGAAATTAATTTAAAAATGGTTTCCGGGTTACTTCAGTAAAGCATTTGGCGTTGCTAGTGAAAGAAACGATAGCGCATTTTCAATTTGTTGATATAGTCTTTTGATATGCTTAAGATCTAAATTCATGACTGATGACGGCAATACACTCTCTCTTCATATCTCAAAGTTTCCTTTAAATTCCTTTAAATTGCATTCTAGGAAGAATGTAGAGGGAATCTGCAGATTGTCTTCACGTATATACGCCCTCTGTATGGTTCCTAGAAAAGATGGAAGCAAAATAAGACACTAATATATGCTTAAGAAAGACACTTGAAAGCACCTTCTTCTGATGATGTTCTGGTTCAAGGTTTTTCCTGTAGCACAGTGAACTCAAAAGCATCAAGAGCTAATGTTAAGCGATCTTTTTTTCAGCATAAGGGAAACAGGAGTCCAATAGACAGTTTTGCTGAATCCTTGCTGTTATCAATCTCAGAGATCACAGCATCAGTTGCGTGCGTTGGGATAGAACAAGAAAACTTTTTTGAATTTGGATGCAACCTTTACCGGGTTTCACCAGTCATAATGGAGTTGCAGTCGGCCGAAAATCCCCCAACATACGTTACAGAAATCTTGCAGTGTCTGTACAAAAGCATTATTCTGGCTAGAGACCTTGTCAGAAAGTGCAAAAAGGGTGCAGATACAGTGTCATATCCAGATACAAGAAGCATTGCTGAACAACTTGAAGGTGTGATTAAACAAATTGGCGAAGGCCTGAGTTTGATACCAGCATCAGCATTCGAGGACCAAGGATATCCAGAAATAGCAGTTCAATCACTTACAAATAGGGATGGCAATAAGACCCGCAACCGGCGGATCCCCGCCCCGCCCCGCTCCTATAGGAGCGGGTCTTTTTGACTTTGACCAGACCACGGGGCGGGTATGATTTTTTTAAAAAAAATCCGCAGCGAGTTAGGGCGGGTATGGTATTTAGTCCAAACCGCCCCGCGACCCGCTTCCGCCCCGGTATTTAACCCTACTCATCTTTAATCCTAGCCGTCCATCTCACACCTATATAATATGTCCTTACTCCTTATCATCCCCATTCCCAACCCTAATTCCCAATCAATCTCTCTCTGCCGACAACTCACACTCTCACTCTCTGCCGACGACAAAGGTGTCGCGCCACCGTCGCGCCTCCTTCTTCTCTCCCGGCCTCTCCTTCGCACAGTCGGCGACTGACCATTTACTGATCTAAGGCACCGTCGGCGACTCGCAACAACGAGCCATCGACACCAAGCCGTCGCCGTCGCCTGTGATGATGCCGTCGCAGCTTGCGACGACTCCACCGAAGGCTACGTCGACGTCGCTGCCTTCTTCTCTGCCGATGGCTACGCCGGCGCCGCTGCCGTCGAGCTTGCGACGGCTCCACCGAAGGCTCTGCCGAAGCTTACACCGGCGCCGCTGCCTTCTTCTCTGCCGAAGGCTCGTGTTTCAGGGGTACATGTTTTTCGATTCAGCAAGGGCGGGGCGGGGCGGGTGCGGGTTTTCTACATTCTCATAGGGTCGGTTATGGTATTTCACATAAATAACCCGGTGGCGGGGCGGGGCGGGGCGAAGTTCCATGACGAGCGGGGCGGGTTCGGATTTTAGGAGATCCGCATCCGACCCGCCCCATTGCCATCCCTACTTACAAAGGAGATGAAAAGTGCTCATTTTGAGTTCCATTACTTCTCGTCTGTTGAATTATCAAACGCAAAAAAAGATGCACAAATGGAAACAGATCTTTACTCCGTCAGTTATGAAGATTCCGTGGTGACTCTTGATTTATCAGAGAGATCACACCTCCATCTAGATAATATCCCCGAAAGCACAAATAGCAGGTGCGCAAGGAAGAAAAGAAACAGAAACTATGAATCCTTGATGACTTTGCCACCAGCGGCTCGATACATGGAACCGCTGTATGAAACTTTCTTCTGTCCATTGACAATGAAGATTATGGATGATCCAGTCACTGTAGAAAGTGGAATCACATACTAGAGGAAAGCAATTACAGAGTGGTGTCAAAATTTTGAAAATCCAGAGGAAATTTTTTGTCCAAAGACAGGGCTGAAGCTAGTGAGTAAAATTCTGAGTACGAATACGGCTTTGAAGGCAACAATAGACGAATGGGAGGAAAGAAATGAGACAGAAAGGATCAAGGCTGCTCGGGCAGTACTGCCTCTATCAAGTACGGAAGACATGATACTCGAAGCACTAGAAGATTTGCGAAGTATATGCCAGAGGAAGCAGTACAATAAGGTGCAGCTTCGCAACATTGGAATGATCCCAAAGCTTACTAAGCTTCTGGAATATAAAGATAGAAATGTGAGATGTGCATCATCGCTGGAATTGTTGAAAATTATGGCTGAGGATGACGATGAAAGCAAGGTAATTGATCAAATCTTCATCTCATGAATCCAAACCCAAAATATATCAAGTTGGACATGGCAAAAAAGATCAGCAACAGTTCCATTATTACGCACTACAATATTAGGGTTCAGAAACCTATTTACTTTAGATATAGGACTCATCTTGGTATGCAAAAGTTGTAACAAACTTGATAAAAGTATGGTGGAGAACCTCGGAGAAAAAACATAAGTTGAAGTTGCATTATTGCTGTCCAACGCCCTTGTGATTTTTGCCTTCTAACTTTCATGCATTCAAAGATAGGTATACTTTCAATCATCTTGCTATACGTTATGTTAGCTTAAACTTCCAGCTATACGTGACAACAAATGCAGTAAGAAGCAAAATTAGTATGTGCAGATACGTAATTTCATAAGTACGCGTGAATCTAAGTTTCCGAATATTATACTAGTGACAGCATTGACATCTGCATATTAAAAATGGTTGATACATGTATGCAGGAAACGATTACCAAGACGATTGATATCTCAAGAATAATAAAGATGTTATCAAGTAATCACCAACCCATTAGGCATGCGATACTACTGCTACTGGTTGAACTTTCAAGCCCCCAACCTCTATGTAATATAATTGGATCAGTAACTGGAGCAATTCTGATGCTGATCACGGTTAAGTACAGATGGTCCATCGATGCCTTTGCTACAGAAAAAGCTGATGAAATCTTAAGGAACTTGGAGAGGTCTTCTGATAACATCAAGCGCATGGCAGAAAATGGGCACTTGGAACCCCTGCTAAATCATATCATAGAAGGTAAGTTCCAAGAGATATGGTTTATATCTCATATGCAGCCACCAAAAAGATGTACAGAAGGATGATAGAACAGAATAGCAGATGTCGCAAGTTTTAACTCCCTTCACACCTGCACCTTGGCTAGTTTAAGGGTTAAGATGTTTTTTTCCACCAAGGGCCATTAGAGACTAATAAAGGACTACTTGACAGGTTAAAAACTTGTACAGAAAAGTTTTATTGATAATTTATGCCCTTAAATAAATATACAAGGATTTTTCAGAAAAGTCTAAAGGGTTCTTTTAGGTACACAGAGTATATAGAACAAACTGTGGAAGACTGTAAATTAGTTGATGCAGAGTGCTGAGTTTGGATCCAATAACAATGTAATGTCAGATAATTGACATAAGCAAAAACCTATGCAGGTTCTGAAGAGATGAAAATGAAGATGGCAAGCTACCTTGGGGAAATTGTTCTTGGAAATGACAGAAAAAACTACGTGGCTAAGAGGGCTTCTCCTGCTCTCATAAAAATGGTGCACAGTGGGAACACTCTGATCAGGAATGCGGCATTCAAAGCTCTAAAGCAAATCTCATCTTACCACCCAAATGGTGAAATTCTTGTGGAAGCTGGAATCGTGAAAAATAATGCTCGAAGAGATGTTCACGCGGACAATCCGCAATGAACCAATGAACTCTAAGAAAGAAGCTACAGCAATTCTTGCAAACATACTCGAGTCTGGGCTTGAACTAGAGCACCTCCAAGTAAACACATATGGTCACATAATGGCTTCAGATTACATTGTGCACGACATCATCAACATGCTCAGAACTTCAACCCCAGATGAACTTAACATCAACCTCATCAGAATCCTACTGTGCCTGATGAAGTCTCCAAAATTGTCGGCTATCATTGTCTCCATGGTCAAAGAGACGGAAGCAAGTTACAGCCTGATTGAACTCGTTAATAACCCGAATGAAGAACTTGGGATTGCTTCAATAAAAATGCTAATCAGTCTCTCACCCTTCATGGGCCACACTCTAGCAGAGAGACTGCAAAAGCAGAGGCCAACCAGAGAGCCTACTCAGTCCACCAGAAACACTGCGAATCACAAATAAGCAGGCATATTCAGCCAATTTCCTGGCATAGCTTCCCCACCAAAATCTAACACTCAACCAAGCTCTCCTCAGCAAGAATGCAGTTCCTATAATTCTAGAGAATATCACTCAAATCCAAAGAAGTGGCACAAGATCAAGCAGGTATGCAAGTGCTTACTTGGAAGGGCTAGTGGGTGTTCTTGTCAGATTCACAGTAACACTATATGATCCCCAAATGCTGCTTTTGGCAAGAGATTACAACTTAACATTAGTATTCACAGAATTGCTGATGGAAACATCGAGTGATGAAGTTCAGAGGTCATCGGCAATTGCACTAGAGAATTAGTCATCACAATCTGTTAATCTATCAAAGCCACCACAAATCAAGAAAACCAAGTACATGAAACCCATCTTTTTATCAAAGTGTTTTTCAATTAATTCATCAAAAACTAAGATAACATGGTGTGTGGTTCACAGGGGTTTGTTCTTCACAAGACACCTTCTGTTTGGTTGATGCCAAGGCAGTTGAGAAGCTGTTGGCCTGCTTGGACCACGAGAATGTTGAAGTGGCAGAGGCTGCATTGTCAGCAATATGTACGTTGCTGGATGACAAGGTTGATGTGGGCAAGAGTGATCATGCTGAGTGAAGTTAATGCAATACAGCATGTAATGAATGTGGTGAAGGAGCATAGAGAAGAAGGTCTCTGGAAGAAATCATTTTGGGTGATAGAGAGGTTCCTAATGAAAGGAGGGGACAAGTTTGCTCCAGATATATCACAAAATAGGTTGTTGCCTGCTACATTGGTCAGTGCTTTTCATCATGGGGATGTTAGTACTAGCCAGACGGCTGAGAAAATTTTGAGGCACTTGAATAAGATGCCCAATACTATCACCAACTTTACCATGTAAATCTCTCTCGTTTATCTCTGATACTGTAGCTGGGTGTATAATATATTGCATGGCTTAAGGATACCAGAATGTCAATGTGTGACTTCCATGGTGACTCTTGAGCTTTTCTCCTCTTCGACAGCATGCGGCCTTTTCACTGTGTGGCCTAGAAAAGGAAATGTGGAATCCACAAATTTTGTTAAATGTTACCTTTACAAGAAAGACAGCCTTGCTTCCCCTCAGATATCATGTTTTTTTATGTTCTTCCGCACTACATACAGGAGATATTATGTTCCCTTTACAAGAAAGAAAGAGCAATATCGATGATTTCATTTGGCTACAGGAAACTTGGTATAAGTTTTCCAACTGTCCAGCCATATCAACAAACGATGTTTAAAGGACCAAATGTATCACAGCTTCAGGTAGTCCCCAGTGTTGCAAAATCATGGCTCCACTAACTTCTAAGTAATCTTATTTTAGTACTTTGCCCTGCCGGCCATTGCTCATGGAGACCATGTTAATGCCAAAAGAAAAGGCAAGAAAAGTCTGACTGATTTGGCCGGCACAAGATGGAGCAGCTTTTTGCAAGCCTTTTTCCATTACTTTTTCAGACTGCAGCTTCCAACTTTTGTTGAAGGTTATTCTCCTCCCAAAAGGGTGAGAAAGTTGTTACCCATGGACCTCGCTAATCAGTCAAATATCCGGTATTCTGTAGGCTGGCACAAGTACTTCTAACCTTCCTCCCAATATTCTGAGAGGGGCAAAGAATAAAAAGCCAGTATTTCTAAATTCAGCATTTGCTGCACTGCTCAGGGAATTGAATATTGAAGACTTTTGGACGGCAGGGGTGACATAACTCAAAATAGTAATCAAAAACCTTGTAGCTTGTATTCTAATGTGGTAGCACAACTCTTTGAATACTTTGATACATACAAAGCCCTTCATTTAACCTTTCCTTTTTTGTTTCTGGCATCTCTTGCACCATCTTATTCCCAATCCATTACTGGTTTGGCAGAAACCTGCCTGAGACAACCAAACAACTCAATGAGTTCAACACCAAATATACCGTGCCGGTTGAAAACAGCAGGTGCACTTTCTTACCATAGCAATTCAACCCAAGAACTTAGTCATAGAAGCTTAAGCATTTCAAATATCAAGAAAGTCAATAAATTCATCAAACTTTCCACAAAAATCAACCAAAGAACTCTGGCCTTAAATTTTCACTTTGTCCTCTTCAGGCACCAAGGGAAAATCCACAGTTTATTGTCAACTGAAGAAAGAAAATATACATCTTTACGAAATCATATTTTTACCATGCATGAAATGAGATGTTTAATATGTCATCTTGAAACATAAAAAATCCAAGGACTAATTAATTATGACGACACCTATCCATTTTCTGCCGAATAAATGAGGGGCGAATCAGATAGAGTTCACCTTTGACATTGTCAATATTAGATGCAATCCTTTTCAAGCCTCAAGATTATAAGGGTAGTCTGAGTTTCTCTTATATATGGGTAGTTGTGCTAATTCTCTAACCCTGGATACATCCTGAACTCATTCTAATTGTTCTGCGTTTAGCAAGACGATGGCCTCTTTCTCAATGGAGGATTTTGTCGGAAACGGAGTTCTGAAGAAACTGCTCCCAGTGCTTTTAGAGGAAGGCTGGGATGATGTACCAACCCTGAAGATTATGAACGCAGAAGATATGGATGCGATAAAGATGACTCAACAACAAAAGGTTAGTTTATCAGCATCATTCAGATCTCCAGAAGTATTTTAATGATGATATGCAGAAATGCTTTTGTTTAACCTCAAATAAAGCCTAACGATCAGCTTTTCAGTAATAGTTTCTTGAAGGAACATCTTTTGAACCCCCATCCCAAGGAGAAACTTTAGAGAAAGATGCACCCCTTCATATTTTATCACTCTAGGGGTTCCTCTGCAACACCCCAAATAAAGTATTAGCTCTTTCTAGCCATGTTTAGCATATCTGTTCTCTTCTGCCGTTGAAATATTCGAAAAGATGATCAAGTCTTAAGAGCTTTTCTTCTCTTACTCCAGGACGCACTCGAAATCAGGTCATACCTTCATGATCGCGCGCTGATGCAATATGCTGATAAGCTGGAGGCCTCAGCAAAAGGGCTTCCCGAGATGCTTAACCTGAGCTCAATGGATTTTTTGTCACAATTCGGTATGAAAAGAGGCCACCTTGCTCGTTTCATGGACAGAACCAGCGCATGCACTTCAACAGATCCTCTGCCACCATCATACTCTATGCCTGCAAGGAAACAGCGTGCCATACCTTCCAGAAGTAGTAGTATTTATCAGAATGAGTATGTGTCTGTCAACTCCAGAAAGATGAGTATGACAAGGAACAGTGTAGGTTATGATGTAACCCTTGAGCAGTCCATGGCTGATTTTAAGATTAAAGATGGACATATTTATAAGGGGATTGTGGCCGCGGTGCCTGATGAGCCTAGAGCATGTGGTTGTGTACAGCCTCCCCCTATCATTGACAATGTCGCTTCGTACTCTACTATCGAGAATATCTCGATCGAGAAATTAACTCCAGAATACAAAATTGGGATGGAGCGTTTGGTGAAGACAAAGACACCTCCGATGAAGGCTTCAGAGTTATGGCGTGATAAACCAGCTGTGCTCCTCTGCATCCGCCGCCCAGGGTTAGTTCTTAAACATAATCTGCATCTTGCATAGCATCGTCTATGAAAATTAGCCTGAAGTTTCTTTTGAGTGGAAAAGCTAAGAAACGCTGTGGACTGCAATATCCACGCATGTAGGCTAACCAAGAAAATATCTCGTCAGCAGATTGTTGTTTTATTTGGTTTCATAAGCAAGAAAGATGACACTCAATTGTAAGTCAATGAAACAATATCTAACCTAGCCAATTTAAGGAAAATGATGACCACAGTAAGACGTGTAACATCTCATCTAATTGCATAGTGCACACATCTTCTTCCATGAACAGAAGTTATGACACTATATGATTAAATGTTTTTGTCTGTGTAAATGGGGAAATAGGTGCATCATGTGCAGAGCTGAAGCTCATAAACTCTATGCCAAAAAACCTATATTTGATTCACTTGGGATTCGACTGTGTGCAGTTCTTCATGAACACATAGACTCAGAGGTATCCTTTTAACTTTCTTCAAGATGTCGTTCTCTTCAATGAAGCATATTTGATTACACGGTTATGTGATGCGTCCAGGTAAAGGACTTCTGGCCCCGATATTGGGGTGGCGTCGTATTACTTGACAAAGGCATGGAGTTTTTCAAAGCTCTGGGAGGAGGGCAGCTGCTCAAAGACAAGTTCATATCAGGATTCCTGTTCAATTCTCGAGCTAGGGCAAATTACAAGCGGGCAAAAGCTATGGGAATAGAGCAAAATTTCAAGGGCGAAGGTGAAATAAAGGGTGGACTTTTCATAGTTGGCAAAGGAAAAAGTGGAATTGCCTACCAGTTTATAGAGAGAAATTTTGGAGACTGGGCACCTCTTGCTGAAGTTGTTGATATCTGTGCCCGGCTGCAGGTAACACCAGTAGGCTTTCTTTATCCTTTACCGCGTCTTCTCACCCGTAACAGTTTATTTTGATCAACTTTTTTTCACTATTAAGCAGAACCAACAGCAGAGTCAGGTGGAGTCTATCAGATCATCACTTTCCATGCAATCTTCTCAGGGTTATGATTAAGTTGGGATGCAAAAAGAGAAGTGCTCGTTCTGAATTATGGAACAGGAACCAAGGGAGAGCGATATACACTATCTGATTTTTGTAGTTCTGCTAAAACTGAACAACTGACCTCTTTTCCATAGTTTGGATCCCTTTTCAACCTCAGCATATAAGGAGTACGCTCGTGTAATTTGTTGGTGGCATTTATAAAAATAATATATGTGGTCTTTGCATTCATCAGAGCAATTTAAATATCTGGGCTGAAATTAAATCTCAACAAAGACATCCATTAATTACCGAAAATTTCACAAAATTTGTGTTTTGGTCCATTGGGTTAATATAGGAAAATAATATTCTGCGTTTGAAAAACAGCATACATTTACAACATCACTTATTTTTTGAATCCTTATGAATTGAATCTACCTACCTAATACCCAGTCAACAGTCAAGAAACCAAATCCTTTGCAGTATTCATTTATTGGTGCCAAATTCAAGTACTTACCTATTCAGTTGATGTGTCAAAGCTGGCGGAAGTTGAGATTGTTACCTTGTCACAAATGCTCCATTAGAGCCTGATAAGTTGAATTCTTTACTTCCGATCACGTGTTGCCCACCATTATATCCACTGCTGAGCAGTTCAGGGGCTCTTTACGCCTAACAGTGTTTCCTTCGACAACTTCTTCTATAAGATGTTCCTTGTAACCAAAATTAGTCTCGTCTTTCAATCTCATAATAATGTCCACCCCAAATGTTGTTAACCAAATGCCCTCTGGTGCTCTCAGGGCAGCCATTCCAACTGATGGGGCGCAAACCTGGATTTCAGTTGCTTGCTTTTTTTAGGGTTTTAATACCTTCACAACATCTACGAACCAACTCATTACCAGAAATCTCCACAAGAACATGTTCCATCTTTAAACAAATGGAACCTCACAGAATCTCTTACAAGAATCTCTCTGCGTGTGATCTTGGAAATGAATTTAGTCGCAGTGTGGCAATCCTGGCAAACCCTGAGGTTTTTGACCACTCGTATGGGTAGGCCAGGAGGAATAAAAAGCAAACCAAAGGCAATAGCAAGCTTCTCACTGTGGTGGTTAAGCATTTTAATTTTCTCTGACTCCTCAACATCATGCAGAATGGAACTCATATCAGGCATATATCCCACCTGCAACATTTTGAAATTCAGTTTCTCCAGCTCAGCATATATCTGATCTGAATATGGACTTGACTTATCGTCAGCTGAGAAAATGTGCACTCTACTCTTGTATTTAATCCAGCTACATCCAGGTTCCTTTTTTATGCCCTTGTCTCTCATTCCTCTCCTCAAGTGAGCCACCTCATCCCACTTCCCCTTGGCAGCATACATGCTTGACATCAAGATATAGCTTGCGGGATTTTGGGGCTCTAGTTCCAGTAAACACTCCGCTGCCCATTTCCCAAGATCCAAATTACCTTGAAGTCTACATGAGCTCAAGAAAGTAGCCCAACCAATTGCATCGGGCTGGCAAGGCATCTTATTTATAAAGTTTCTTGCTTCCTCTAACTGCCCAGCTCGGCTGTACAGATCAATCATGCAAGTGTAGTGATCAGGAACTGGCATGATTCCATGTCCTTCAATCATGGATTTAAAGTACTGGCACCCTTTCTCCACAAGTCCTGCTCTGCTGCAAGCTGAAAGAACACCAATGAAGGTTACTCCATCAGGTTGCAGATCATGGGCCAACATATTTTCAAACAAACTAATCGTTTCGCTGGCCTTTCCAAACTGAGCATACCCAGAAACGAGTGCAGTCCAGGAGACTTCATCCCTCATCTTCATCTCATCAAACAACTGATGCGACTCTGCTAGGCTTCCACATTTGCCATACAAGGTCACAAGTGCATTAGAAACAGTGATAAAATCAATCAATCCTGAAACTAGTGCTTGACCATGGAATTGGGCACCCTCTTCTAAGCTGGCTAGATTTGCACACGAGCTAATTACACTTCCTAGAGTAAAATCATCTGGCTCAATCCCATTTCTCTGCATCTCAACAAAGATCCGAACAGCTTCTTCGCTGTGCCCATTCTGGCCATAACCCACTACCATTGCAGTCCAAGATACAATATTTTTTCTGTTCATCCTCTGAAAAACTGTTTCTGCATATTTGATGCTTTTACACTTGGAATACATATCAACAAGGGCACTGCCCACAAATACATTATCCAAGTGATACGTCCTAATTATATAAGAATGGATCTGTTTGCCTTCTTTCAAGGCTAAAATACCCCCACAAGCGGTCAAGATGCTTCCAAAAGTAAACTGATCGATATCCAAGCCCTCCAACCTCATCTCCCTAAGCACACCGATTGCTTCTCTCTCCAAATTATTCTGTGTAAGTCCCGTAATCATTGTTGTCCACGAAATTGAATCTCTTTCAGGCATGGAATGAAACAAATGTTCCGAATCTTCAACCATGCCATTCCTCAAAAGACCCGTGACCATCGTATTATACACAACCACATTCCTCTCAGGCAACTCGTAGAAAACCCTCTTCGCATCGTAAACAAGCCCTGCTTTTGAGTACATATCCACCAAAGGACTACTTACAAACACATAAGAATCAAAACCAAATTTCATAATCTGCCCATGAATTTGCTTACCCAAATCCACAACACCCAGATTCGACGACAATAAAAGCATGGTCGAGAATGTAATCCGATTCAAATTCATCGAGCTATCCCTCAACATCAGCTTATAAGCCTTTATCGCCTTGTGACAAGACCCAAAACACGCATAACCCGATATGACCGCATTCCACGACACCCCATCTCGTCTTGGCATCCCACAAAAGATTTCATGCATATCCGGCAGCCGCCCAGATTTTGAATACACTGATAAAATGGTGTTCCATGAAAAGAGGTTCGGTCGGGGAATTTTGTCGAACACGTGGCGTGCATAAGTTAAGTTCCCCAGCTTATGGTATGTGCTAATGAGATTGTTTAGTAGGAAAGTTTCTGTGTTTATTAGGGTCTTGATTATAAGGCAGTGGAGCTTCTTGGCTTGGGTTTGGCTGTCTGATTCACAGCAGAGTTTGAGCAACGAACAGTAGTAGTTAGAGGTCGGATTCATATCGTTGAGCCTTTAATAATCTGGCGGGGAATGAAGTCCGAGGATATATAGGGTTTGACCTCTGGTGTTGACTAGTTGTTCTACTGAAGTGGTCAACGCCGTCGGTCTCTTGCATCAGCCTTCTGCCTTAAAACATTTTCCGCTCCCATTCTCCCGCTCTTGCCTGAGCCTTTTTTTCGCACTCATGCTCCGTTCTTGCTTGATTTCCTGCTCAATCAACTGGTGACTTGCTTATAATCGTATGCGAGAGATATTTTATGTCTTGATTAAATTTAAATTAAATCACCTTTGAAGTGCTTTTACAAAAAAAAAAAAAAAAAGATTCAATGATTAAATTTATATCAGAATTCTTATTTTCTTCAACTTTGATTTAATCATTTTGAAAAATCAGGTTTGGCCAAAAGAATTACCGAAATATCCTCACATATAAACATATAAACAGACGTTAAATATCCTTTTAAAATTTAGCATACTATGGTCATTATACCAGAGTAAACCTACTTTCATCCTGTTTGTCCAAACACGTTCAACAACTTTTAGTTTTTTTTTTTTTTGGATAAATAGAAGAATGTTATTAATAATTTAAGGTTACAAAGTTTGTTCAACAACATATAAAAGGTCACGACATTCTCGTGATTATGTGTATACAAGACTACAAAATGCTAGAAATTAACAGATTACTTCTAGAGTCTACACACATTGCAATTAAACTAAATCGGAGTATATCATACACTTCAACTTAACTTTAAGCAACGCGCTAATGTCTAAATGACACAATTTAACACCTAGTACATCAAAATACACATAAAGATGAAACACAGTTATTACAATGAGGAAGACAACTGTAACCGCATCAAACAAAGGTGTACTCGACCACCTACATAATCATAGCACAAAGACGTGAGGCAAGAGGCCATCAAACACCGCATGGTCCACTCTTTTCTTCCAACATTTCCAACACCAAATATACGTTGCTGTTAGATCGGGCAACAAAAAACAACTCACACACACTGGGCGGCCCACCCTCCCAAGGACCTCATGATACACCCGGATCAAAAAACCAAAACACAACACCTAGTTACAAACTACAGACAGCCCCTACAGCAAGCAAAGATTTCAGCCAATGTCAGTGAAATTCCTACCATCGCCGGTGTTGATACATCTAGCCCTTAAAAGGGCCCTTCTTTCGTGTGCTGATACAAATTGACCGTCTCAACGAGTAAATCTGCCAAATCTAGAAGATCAATACCAAGATTTACTCAGATCTGGCTAGATCTGACAATAACACAGTGGGATCTCTGCGTCGCCATCTCCGGTGACGTGGGGAGATGCGCTTGCTACCGCACCGCTTTCATCCACCCTTCGATCTACCGCCGCCCACCGTTGTAGCACTACTCAAAAGGACACAAACAACACAATATAGACAGGAACTGAAAGAACAGAACGGAGAAGGAGGAGAGAGAGGGAGGTCGTCATGCAAACACAAACAGGAGAGAGAGAGAGGGAGGTCGTCATGCCCCCCCCCCCCCCCCAAACACAAACAGCCCTCGGGGTGACACAGGCAAGGAGTTTGTAATGCTTAAAATAGATTATAACTGATTTTAAAACTGATTCTGATTCAATTAAAATCTACTCTTCAAAATCAATTCCAAACAGTCTCCGAAAGGTTGTTATTAAAAATCTCGGGTCTTTCATTGATGATCCATGGCATTTCAATTCTGGACCAACTTAAACATCTGATCATATATTTGTCTCGTTGCTAGTTCGCCTACCAATGCAAGTGTGATATTGAATCTTTTGGTCCTCTGCCAACTTCAGGCTCCAACTAGTGATTATAATTGAGCAAAATGATTAGAAAAATATGGCGACGAGTGAGGGAAAACAAATGAATTAATGACAAAATCCTGACGAATAAATGGTTGTTCAAACTATTACAGACACGTACAAAATCAATATCAAGAGTTAAATCTGTTCATACTGCTCCGAAAAGGTGCATTAAAATGAAAAGCTCTGGCCTGAGTTAAGGACCTAACAACTATGAAAGAGTAGAGATGTAGATTATAACAAATTCAAGAAGAAAGCTCACTGTCAGCAAGTACATATTCTAGTTTTGAGAACTTTCCGATTGAGAGTAGTTTGGGGTGACTTTCTAATGGGTTCAACTTCCATCTTCGTATAATCTCAGGCGGTCCTGAAATCAAGATTGAAGCAGAAAACCCCATTCGGAATTCTGTTAAATTCTACAATAGATACACACTACTCTTGTACATGGTTTTAACTGCCATCTTCTGTAATCCCATAAACTGTTCAATTTCACCTTGCTCCGGCTGTCCAGCCTAGTCTAGGTATAATACTTGCCTCGCATGTTCTGTTTTGACAGAAGGGAACACAACAATTGATCCTCCAAGCTTCTGACCCAGTCTGGCAGTATGACAAGTAAAAGACACAGCTTCAAGTAGGCATATGCTGATAGAACTGTCACCTCGAAACTTTATAGCCTCAAACGTCGTCAAAAGAATAGGGGGAGTCTGCTGTTAAGAATCATTAGTACAGCGATCAGGGTTCAACTTTCATATGACCTGGTGGCAGAGACCCTGCATATGCAGAAGGAAATCTGTAGTCAGCTCAACAACACTCTTCTGCTGCTTCAGAAAGGTGGTTAAGTGAATATCAGCTAGTTCAGCTGATAAAATCTCTTGGTATTAATGAGGCAATTGTGTGGGATCGATTTCCCTCCTATATTCCGGATGTGACGTTGGGTTACCTAATGGCCAAAGTGGGGCTCCAGTGGACCAGAAGAAGAAAATTTTAACGAGGCAAAATGCACAAGCTATACCAGTAATATCTTGGCTGTTGGGGGGAGCACTGGAATCGAAGCCCATCATCTGGACAACATTGTGGAGCTCATCCTCCCACGTATTGGGTACCTGTAGTTAAATATAGATAATTATTGGACAATTGTGTAGCGTGATCACTTGTGTAGCCTTGTTCATAGAACATGAAAATTGAGGCAGGCCCAACTACTATTTTTCGTTAAAAAAATACTCCACAAGACAAAGATGCCTTTTCCTTTCTGAAATAAAAAATACTAGCTTTGAGAAAGGCCAAAGGGTGAGTAAAAATTACAGAAGAATTACTTGACAAGTTGATTAAAAGTGAAAATAGAGCTTTATCCAGGATTTGTCAACAAGTCAAAGCCGGCTATTCAATTTTCAACTATCTTAACCCACAAAACAATTTTTCAAGAGGAAAAAGTACAAGTAGAAAACTGACGCATATAACGACGAATATGAGCTACGGCAACTAAACAGGGTTAAGGAAGTATAACTTTAGCAACTGGCAGAAATCACCTGAGAAGTAGGAGACTCCTTGTACCCTCCACTGAGGGCTGCCAAATGCGAATTTATGGTTCTCCGAAGTGCATCCGAAGAGCTTCCCATTCCAGGAAGACCTGTTTGAATTACCCCAGATTGAGATGGATGCATAGGAGGATAAGGCATGGTCATATCAGGAGGGAAACCATGTGTAGATGAAGGACCAGCTCTTGATTGAAGGATCTGTTACGAAATTCAGTGTATATAGGTGGATCAGAAAAAACACAGTTATACACGTGTTGCATGTGTGATGCTTGTCTTGGTGTTTGTTCTCTTACATCTTTAGCTAGTAGCCCTTCAATGTTAAAATCCAACCTAGGATTAACTGTAGAGAGCTTCATTGACAGAAACTGCAAAAATTAGAAAAGTAACACATATTAAACCTTGCTAATGGATGGAACCCTTCAGCAAGAGAATGTGAGGAGGGAGGAAAACCTATAAATATCAACCATGCTTATCTGCATAGCACCATGTCTTGAAAAAATTTATGTACAGAAGCCTGTGTTGTATGCGAGATATAAAAGCTAAATTTAATGAAACGCCAAAAGATTTCAGCCAGTCCTAATGCAGACCTGATGCCTCCTTAGAAAATCTTTACAGTAAGGGGAAAAAAGGCCTCTGCAAAAAATATTACCACACAAAGTTTTCCTATTTCCTCTAGACTGTTCTATTTCAGAGAATATATACATTAATAGACCAGGTCTAAGTACACTAATTCGGCATGGAAGAGTTGATGTCTGCAAAATTGCGAGCTGAATGCAAAATTACGATTAAACTGCAGATTAGGATGGTGTATTCGCAATCTACAATGCTCCCTGTGTGGTGAGTCAGCTCTAATCTTACTTAATATGTTCACAACTGTAAACCTCCCAACATGTTACACAAATGGACAGACAGCACTGGCTTACCGTTATAAGCCTGAGTCTCAAACCAATGGCTTACAAGTAATAGGTGCAAGATTCCTTCCAACACATCAAGCCATCTCTTTAGTAAATAATGATTGTTAATTGGTTTAGGCATCAAAAACCACACATACATGGTGTTCCATAAATATATGTAGTTGAAATGGATATCTCAACTACGCCTACATAGAATGTGTGTTCTGAAGGTTTTCGTAGCATGAACACTTGGCAAAACCGCTCCCACTCTCGCACAAGGAACTGGTCAAGGCAATTGAGACATATACAAGGGCAATCACATTTGTGGAGAATGTAAGAACCAGCAATGCCTGGTTCGTGGTTTGCTTTGGTATGTGTTACAGGTATGTGGAGGGAAGGCTTAGTCAATATGCATATCTACCGATACACGTATGCACCGGAGGGTAGGCTTAGTCAGTTGCTACTTGAAGACATGACTCAGTATGCATATTTACGCATACATGTATGCACTGGTGAGCTCACAGTTATTTCATATGCAATTGATTTGATCCCTGGCTAAATAAAACATATAGCACTCTCAATTTGATTCGCAATAGATACCGATGAACTGTTTTCAATCCATAGACTTACAGCCCAAGTGCAAGAGCGTACCACGATCAGGATCCCAATCCAGAACAATGACAGTACACGGCAAGACCACAGAAGACTAATATTTTGACCAACATACCTCAACTTGTCGTTGTAGTGATTGTACGTAATTAATTATTTCATCCAGCATAACCGCCTTGCCTGTGACCTGCAAAAGCCAGTCAATCTCATAAAATGAACCGCAGACCAACAAACTCAAACATTGATAGTCAATGAAATTGATTACTCTTATTAGGCCACTGAACACACAGAGAGAGAGAGAGAGAGAGGAAAAGAGGAGCCTTTGATACTGATAGACCAACCTTGCTGCAACTAGGTACAAGGTCCTGAAGAAACTTCATCCTTTCACTGATTTTTTCTCTCCGCACCTGTTCTTCAAGTCATTAACTTATACAATACGATAAAATTACAACTTTCCTGGCAAATAAACAAATTAAGAAGTCTTACCCTTTCTGCAAGACTGTGGCTGTTTGTTGCCTGCCCTCTCCGTGCTCTAATATGAATGTATTCTTCCTTACAGGAATCTGATGCTTGAGTTCCTTGTTTACCATTTTTTCCACTAGGTTTATTGGTTGTTGACGTTGGGTCTCGATCCTCGATATCTTGATTTTCAGTGTTGTCTTTGGTAGCTTCACCATGTATTTGTGGGACTCCCTTAGCTTGATCAAGACCAGTATCCTGCTGTGCAAGGATTACAATTCAAGAAATATAAATACAAGATTACTGAAAGTAATCGCTGGTCAAAGCAGTAAACAAAATAATACTACCTGACTATATCTTTTCCTTTTCTTTGACCCAAGTCCCTTAACCGAAGTTTCCCCAACTGATGGATCCCCTTGACCTCCACCACTAAATTCAGCTTCTTCCGACTCATTACCAGACACATCAACACCTTGTTTCGCTTCATCACGAGACCTAACAGAACTTGCATTCTTCTTCTCATTATTTAGTAAGCTCCCCTCACTAGCCCCATGCTCAACAGACAAAGAAACATCTTTGGAACCTTCTGCCATGCAGCCCATGCTCATCTCATTCTTCTGCGTGTGTCCACCAGATACTGAATTTAGTCCACTGCCCACGAAAACCTCTTGTGGCCCTTGCATCGGTGCCACACCCCTAGAATAAGGACTAGTACATTCGGGAATGATAAAAGGGTTCATCATATTACTAAAATTTCCACCACTGAAGCATGAGAATCGTGCTGCTCGTTCAATAAAACCCGAATCTGCCGGGAACTGAGATAAGCTCTGAGGAAACATCTGAGAAGTAGCAGGCAAAAACATCCCCCCTTTCAACATCAAATTTGGTGGACTCCAACCCATATTAAGTGTCGTTTCTGAACCAGCCGTTGGAAATCCGAGACCGCCATTTATAGTTCCGAGTGCGTTCGAAGTGCTAGAATTGATGTCACAGAAACCCAAGTTTTGTGAATTGGTGGGCTGATCCCAAATCGTAGGGCAGAAGGAGTCCATCACAGAAGCAGAAGAACGGGAAGATGGCCCCATCACATCTCCTTTACAAGCTGCCATGGGATTGCCTGTGGAAATCATTCCCATAGTTGTATTTGTGAGATTAGCGCCGTTTAATCGCCAGTCTGAGGAAATACTGGGTGAATTGTAGTCCACATGATCCTCGTTCCTTTTCTCCGGCTCAAATTTATCCTGACCAGCCAGATCCATTTCTTTTCAGAAGAATTGCTAAAGAAGCCAGAACCAGACACCTCTCCCTTACAGTTGTCTTAGGCCAATAGACAAATTACCTATGAAAATTGAAAATGTTGAGAATTGACCACCCCAACCAAGCCCTAGTTAGTAGGTACCCTCAACAATGATCAAGAACCCGGAAAACTGCAAATGTAAACTGACCCATACCAAAGCAACTCAACTTAGAAAACAACTCAAATTGGAATGACTCAATCCAATTCAATTCAATTCATTAGCTGCAGAAACAAAATGCGGCAAATTGAAACATAATAAAGCAAATTGACCATAAAAAATGGCCCTATTTCTTCAATACTCAAAACCCTCAACAATGATTGACGACCCATAAGAAAGGGAAGGTGAATTAACCATACAGAGACAAGCAAAGCAATTCATAAACCAGTTTCACTAAAGACCTGAGGGCAGTCAAGCTATGAACTTAGAAAAACAGCTAGACAGATGAAAATTAAGATGACCCACTTGAATTTATGAGTTGAAGAAACCAATAAGTGGCAAACTGAAGCAGAATCACACAAGTACTAAGCACTACTATTTCCAAGGAGATCACTGCATGGGTACTAAACTACACGAGCGAAGCTCCGCCAATGACAAAGAAAACACAAAGCCAGTTCAGTAAAGAGCTCAAAACAGTTTGCAGAAGCAGTTAATTGGACAAAAAACATTGATTTCAGCATCATAAATAAGCATTCAAAACCCTGCTGTAAAAAAACCCTAAGTCAGTCTGCAGCAACACAGTAAGACCAAACCAAAAGTGGGAAAGAGAAAGATACCCATTCCAGATTCTTTGCTACTTTTGGCACACTGTCCACCATTTCATAGCTTTTTACTGAGAAAACCCTTTTACTCAATTTTGGGGACTTTGTTCAAACCCTAACTGTTATGTACTGTAACTATATCTTGCTCCAAGAGAACAGATCAGAAAGGGCGGAAATTAGGCAGTGTAAAGAGGAAAGAGGAAAGTGGAAATGGGTATTCGAGCGAAGGGAAAAAGAAACCAAATTAGCAAAGGTCTTGCATTTATACCCACGCCTGCATCAAAGAAAGAGCTCTTGATGATTAACCACCGCCACTGCTACTGTAAAATATATATGTACACAAATTCACACACAAAATTTAGTTTTAATTTTCTTTAACACTTTTTAATCCTAATTTCGTTTAATAATGGTAGCAACTGACATTGCCAACTATCATTAGATACTGTAGTTTTGATCTTTATCGCATTGTCCTTCATTACACCTTGGGAGGAGAGCTAATGCCTAGTAATCTTTATTGGCCTTTGTTTGGTCAAGAGTCAAACTTGTAGCCTTTAGCTCAATTTCACACTATCAAATGGCCAGTTGGGTACTTCTTGGAGAAGTTTAATGGCATCCAATTTGATAACTTGAGCAGCGTGTCCATGTTTTCCTTCATATTTATTTAATTAATTTCTTTATTTTCTTTAAATTATAATTTTAGGTTGTAGTGAAAACGTAATCATATCAAGAATATTACTTCTTCCGTCTTTAAAAAATTGGTATTGGCTGATCAATATCAAACGAATATTCACTGAGGGGAGGTATGATCTAAGTGGACCAAACGAGAATTTTAGGAAAAAGGTCTAAATGATCTACATGCATAGCATAGGAATTCAATAAACTATTGAAATTTTAGCTATTAACTATAATAGAGTATTTTTATTCGTAGCTATTTATAATCATAATAATAATAATTATCAATATTGAATTTCAAATAAATATCTTAGAACAAAACGATTAATCTACCGATGTAGAATTTTGATTTATTTATCATAATATATATATATATATATATATATATATATATATATATATATATATATATATATATATATATATATATATATATTGGCTATGCTAAAAATGATCACTTTCCAAATTGATAAAGTTTCTTCAAATATTTTTCCATTTTTATCTTTTTTATACTTATTTTATTATATATTTTCTCTTTATATTTAATCATTCGTCAACCTACTTTCTCTTTTCTGGCCCACTTTATTTTTCTGCTTTCTATTTCTTTCTTTCTTTTAAGTTATAATGAAAACTTTATAAACTATACTCCGTAATTTATATCTCATATAAGCATGCAAGTCAAATACGATCAAATATTTTGAAACCGATGGCGCACCCTCACATTCGCACACACTAATGTTGAGTAGACCTGGCAAAATGTTAACCGTACCCGTTACCCGGACCGTACCCAGTCCAAAATGCCGGGTACGAGTAGCCATTTTCACTACCCGCTGAAATGGGACTCGACCCGAACCGACCCGTAAAAGCCGGGTAAATTCTGGTCGGTTATCGGGTACCCGGGTTACCCGGTTATATGCCTATATATAATATTTCTAGGGTTTCTCTCATTTTCTCCCCCACTCACTTGCTTCTGCCGCCCCTCCCTAAAGTCTCCCTCACAGATCCCTCTCACAGGTCCCTTCTCTCAACTCTCGCTCTCTCTCACAGATCTGCCAAACTCACGACCACCCTACTCCACCCACGGCGCCACGTCGGTCACCCACTATATCTACCGCATCTCACCGCCACCGGTCGGTCACTTAGTCTCCCCGTGGCCCCGTCGCCACCAATCGGTCACACCTGTGGCCCCGTCGCCAACGATCGGTCACCATCGTGGCCCCACAACACCGATCTGTCACCACCGATCGGTCGCCACCGTCGCTGACCAGTACTCCGTGGCCACCAATCAGTCACCCCGTTGCCCCGTGGCCACCGATCGGTCACCACCGTGGTCCCGCAACACTGATCCGTCACCACTGAGGCCCCGTCACCACCGATATGTTGCCACTGTCGTTGACCGTCACTCCGTCGCCTTGCGGTTGTTGGGTAGATTTTCAGTCAGTGGATATTGATGGACGATGATTGTCGTGTGTTCTCGATCTGCAGATTTTTTTTCCCCAGATTGTTTTTTTTTCTTCAGATGGATGGATGTTGAGATTGTTTTTTCTTCAACAGAAAGATGTTATTTTTGTAAAATGAATTTTGATAGATAAACAATGAATTATTTGACTTTTGGAGGTTAAAATATGTCTAATTAGTAGGTAATTAGATTATGTTTAATTTAAAAAATAATTAATTAGAAATTAATGATTTACCCGCAGGTAATACCCTACGCGCTAGGGTAGAGTACGGATCTCAGATATTCGTACCCGAAAAAATCCGGGTATAAATTACCCGACCCGATTTTACCCAGACCATCTAGATATTACCCATACCCGCGCGAGTCGACCCGTTTGCCAGGTCTAATGTTGAGAGTCGCTGTCTAAATTTTAAGGCAGAGATAACGATGGTTGCTGCAATGCAAGGCTAGATTCGTAGCCTAGCCGCTCTAAGCACTCTTATTGTTTGGACTTTGTGGGCTAGTAAATATTGCTGCAGTTGAACCGCGCTGCATTTGTGAATAGTTTACTGCGTTGGCATTTGGTGCAAGCTGCAACTCCCTTGCTTCATATGTGAAAAGTTGCAACTCACTTACCACAAATGTACTTCCTCAGAACTGTTGCATAGCCAACTAGCTAGCTAGCAAAAAACTTACAAAGACTAGAATGGTCAACAGTGCCAGGTACTAAATGTGCTCCCTTACATTTGATTCGGACGTATGTTTGTTTACCGCAAGACTAGAAACACTTTAGAAAAAAAAGAGTAAATATTATATAATTTTAGATTATTGGCCCCGACTAGTTAAGAACGTTAGGCTGAAGGCAATACAGAGACGTACTGAAAAAAAAAGGAGATTATTATACTACATATTTCACGATCATAGATAGTCGGGATCATTAGCTTCAGACTACCCAATAACTTTTACTGTTAAAGTAATCTAATTGAACGTGTAAGGATCATAATTTGCTCACATTCTGAAACCGTAATTTTGAATGTCTGAAGATTTGTGGCAATAGCATATATAACTAATCTTTTCTTCAGCAGAAAGTAAAATGTTCGGAGGTGATTTTTACTACATTTAAAGAAATAGCAAATACGTTAAATTACACGCATGTCTCCTTTTATTGGAAATTATAAAATCGATTAAAGATATCAATCAATCAATGTTATAAAATCAAGTTCCATAATAATAATAATATAAGTAGAGTTCAAATATTAATTTTCTACGCAACACTTGTGGCTATAGACAGAGTGACATGTACTTGTACTAATACTAATACATACTTTTAATCTGTGAGAAAACCAATTTATATCGGTACTGAACTGTTCTCTCCCTTTTTCTCACATAGTCTCGTGTCATTATTAGTTGGCATTGGGACTTGCAATCCCATAGACCAAAGCTTTAGAATACTGGAATCTCTTCACACTTTGCTTTGAAAATCCTACTGCCGAGTACTATATCACACTCAGACCCAAGACTAATGAATTTTGCCAAGTAAGGTGGAAATCATTTCTACTCATTGGTTTCCCTCAGGTACTAGCAAAACTGTAGAAGGAAAGAAAATCATGATTATGTTCGCATAAACAGGACTTTCTTGTAATATAGGAAATTTACCATGCACCTTTGAACGCTTTATGTTCTATTTTTGTTCTTAAAATGTTTAAAATTGTCGTCTTTAAACGATTAAAACAAAGTTTAAAAGACTTGAGAGTACTATATAAATAACATTATTCTCGCTCCATGTACAGAAATACTTGTGAGCGCGTGTACGAGAGAGAGAGTACATGGGTGCATCTACAGGAAAGAAACGTACGATAAGGGGATCGTCCAAAGCAAATGACAATGAAAGATCGACCTACCTACCTTTATGTAGAAACGGGGGATCAGATTCCCTAGTACAAGTTTCTCCAGTAGAATATATGGAGGGCCATGAACACAGAAAATGGGTTTCTGCCACGTGTCACGGGCGAGCCCTTTTGTGAGAGGGGCCTTATTGATTGGTGTCGTACATGTTAAAATATACAGAGATTATTTTGTTAATAAATTGATTAGAGTGAGGGTTGGTTCATGGTTGGCATGGCTCCTCTTTTTGGGAAAGCCAAGCAAAACCAAATCCCTCCAGAGCAACATGGGATGGGAGTTGGGGATTCGAGATCTCTTATGAAGAGCTTTGGAATTCTTTAACATCAATTAAAGACTGTAACAATCATCATTACTCTCTCTCTCTCTCTCTCTCACACACACTGTGGATGTATGTGTGTGTTAAAGTAGGCTTTCCTTTGGTGTTGAGCTTTAATCAATTAAAGTAAGCACGTTTGAAGCTTTGAATTATGGCAATCTGTAACTGTACTTGACATACTTGTATAATGGATGTGAACATGAGATTAGTTAGTTAGCAGTAGAGGTACTTTTGATGGTCAAACTCACTACTAAAACAATTTAATTAGATGGTCACAGCTACTATCTGCTTATTGTTTTATCCCTGTTATTCATGCTAGGATCTGGATTCTCTCTGCAGTGTGGCTGGATCGGAACTGCCCCCCTCCCCCTGCAAATGGTTCAAAGTATCGCTTGGTTCATGAAATGTCAAAAGACTTTTGACTTTGAGGTAGAGAGACTTGATATGTCATAAGTCGATTATATACGCTCAAGAGTCCTCAACAACGTTCTTTCTAGTTCTTAAATAACATTTCTTACAAAGCAATTCGACACGCAGAGTACTTAAATATGCAAAGAAATCGAAAGGGCTGAGGAATGTCAGATTTGTCTACAAAGACATGATAGTTTCCTACTGGTTCGATGAATTCCATGCAAGCATTATGGCACAGCATGATGAGATGCCGTTCAATGATTGTTTCAAAACCTTTCTAGGCCCTTTTGGCTCACTTTTGGCCAAACCCAAGTTGGTGAAATCTTCATTTCTTCATCACAAAGATGCTTCTTGAAAATTTTAGGGAAACCCCCTCTTGCCTTTCACCTAGAGCTTTATAAGATGGACCTTTCAACTAGAGCTTTATAAGATGGACCCTGGACCCTATAGCTGGTTGATTGAGATGGATATTGCTTGCAAATCAACATCTGTCCCCCTCCATGGATGCGCAAATAAAGCTCTAGTTGAAACTTTTAATGGAGGAAAGTTATGTAACAACCGAGGGAGTCAAGTGAATAATCAATCTACTCTTTCTTTCCTCTCATCAAGATTATGAGTCCACTTTTAGATGTAGATCTTTTATTACATGCATGAGCTACTAATTCAGAAACTAATGCCTGTCCTAATATCGATAATGGTCCAAGAAGAAAGATTGCCTAACCCCTCCAAGAAGATAAAGAAAATTGAGCCAAGCAAAAGTTAGTTAAACATCTAAAGCTCCTTTTGAGTCGAAGTGATAGTTTGGAATTTCCGACGAAAATGATTTTCATCTTCACCTTTCACGGATGATTTAAGTGCGGCTAATCTTAAGAATGGCTTTTATTAGTCTTTTTCTAGCAAAAAGCTATGTCTTTCTTAAAATGGCAAGGACGAATCTTTCTTTCCGACCACGTTCTTCTCACAAACGAGAAATAGATTAGAGATGGGATTTCTTAGAGATGTCAAAATCGAGAAATAGATTAGTCGTGCATTTGGTGCAACAAAGACAAGTTCGTCATATCTTCAGCGGCTAATCAATTTTGTAGCGGCCGAAAAGAATTTTAAATGACAAACTTTATCTCTATAGTATGGTTTTCTTCCTCAAAATAGATAGGGCATTGTGATTATTCGACTTCCTTAAATGGTTTGATCACTTCTTGGAATATGTTGGCATCACTTGGCTTCTTTGGATGGCTTTCCTTTGCAAAAGATACATGAGTTGAAGCTCTTTCTTCCGCTATGAAGCCTTAATTCCATGTGTTGTAAAGCAATTTTTGGTCCACATTTACTATTCATGCATGTGTTGTTGTTTAACAATTAATGTGTTGCTTGTTTGCTACGTGTTTAACTCCACAAAAGCGATTTTGGTGACTTCTCTCCCAGTTTGTAGGAACTAGGAAGGCATGCCTTAGACCTAGCTCATGCTAGCAAGTTTGAAGGAGAGTTCTTGTCGCAATATGTAAGGTTAAAAAAGGTATAGTATATAGCTCAAAATCATGTGTAAGATGAATCATTCCCAACATTCATAGTCAAAGTCTTTTGTGTAGCTCTTTCTATTGCTTTGGATTTTAACTACGAAAAAGCTCGAGTGAGTGTTAAGCAAGATCATGCAAGAACGATTTTAATAAAAAACCAGTAATAACTCGTAACTGATAATTATTGAACGTAAATACTACTGAGTGAAACATTACACGTTGTAGACAATGCAGCGTTACACAACCTAGTTGAAACACACAACTCAATGGATCCCAAAAGATCTTGTCAACCCTCGCGGAGAAGTGCTTGTTTGGGGGGAAAAAAACAATGAAATTATTTAAGTTCACGTGCTTCAAAAAAATTGAATTGAATTAAGATTTGACCACTTAAAATTTTGTTCAAATACTACACAAGCATAAAAGTTTGGCCACCCTATTTGTCAATCTTAGCTCCGTTCGTAAAACTTTTTTCACTCACTACGGAGCTTCTCGTAGCCGCAGGTACAGAGTACTAAAGTGGCTCGGGTACAAACTCAAAAGTGGAGACGCATCATTCGAGGTCTAGCCCCCCACAGAAAAAAAAAAAAAAGTAACACCTCCCTATCAAACTTTATCTTCCTTTACTCTCTTTGTTGTTGGCTTCCTTTGGTTGTCCTCTCCTTCCAACCCTGTCTCTGTATTGGCATGTCAACAAAAAGGGTGGGGAGGGGACCTGAGTGAATGATGAAGTGAAAAATGATTTTGTGGCCCGATATTTCCATGTGATGATTCAAACCTTGAGTTCATAAACATTGTCCAAGAGTAAATTAAAGCTGAGATTGCGGCATTAAGTGGAATGCATTAAGATAGTGTTTCGCAATATTTTTTCTCTCCAATTTTGTAAACTGGAGAAAAAAAACGCGTTTGACAGAAAGTTTTCGTTTTTTTTTCCTTCAATTTTTGTAAACCAGTTTTTAAAATGGAGTTGTTTTTGAAAACTTTATTTTTGAGTTTTGAATTTTCAGTTTTGATTTTTATTTTGAAATCCAACCTTCGAATTTCATTAGAAGCAAAAAATGAGTTACATTTAAGAAAGAAAAAAAAAAACCACAACACAGAAGAACCACTACCAACACTGGACCAGGTACTACCCGTTGCCACCATGGCCACGATCGCCCTCCCCCCGCCACCAACCCCACCCACCTCAAGACACCAGCACCACCATGAAAGAGACCAGTGCCGTCACCCCACCACCGTCGCCACTCACATCACTGTCCCGCAGCCGCTGCCGCACTGACCATTCTATCCCACTATTGCAAATCTGCTCCACCCAACGCCACTACGAACGCGACTCACCTGCCCAGCCATTGCGACCGCACCAGAGATCTACCCATGATCGCAGCCCCACAATCACATAGTTGTTTCACCCACCGTCATCACCGTCGCCCCACAGTCGCCACCGAGACATCATTGCCACCCAAAATATACCAACCAAAGATTGCTAGATCTGCTAGATTGCTCTCTAAGTTTGCTAGTTCTGCAATGAATCACAGTGGATCCGTCATGGTGAGATCGTGGAGTACGGTTCGTCAATAGGTTTGGGTGGTGGTGATGTCGGATGGTTGAGTGGTGGTGTTGGGTGGTTATGGCTAGTGGTGGCGGTGGATGGTGGTTGGTGGTTGGTGGCTAGCATGGCAGAGGGTTGGTGGTGATCTGTATGTTAGGATGGGGATAAGGGATGTATCAAAGAAAAGGAAAGAAGAAAAAAGAAAATAAGAAAATAAGAAAAATATTAAAACTGCAAATGATACTTTCGATCAAACACGAGTTTTTGTCCAAAATAAAAATCACAACCACTTTTGGTTTTTATTTTTTAAATAATCAAAACTAGAAACTACAGCTTTGTCAAACAGACTCTAAGACTTAAAGGGTATGTTTGAAACTCTTGCGGTTTTAGATTTTTTATTTTCCAAAATAATGAAAACTAAATTATTTTTTGTTTTTCTCTCTTTACAAAAACATATACTATGTGTTTGCTAAGCAAGTTTTTATTTTGAATTTCTTTTTCTAATTTTTTTTGTTTAACATTGTAATCCATTTTCATTTCCAATGGAACCCATCCCAACCACCACTGAAGCACCGCCACCTATAAACACCCCCTGAATTCACACCACCACACCAGTCTAGAAAGAAACTCTTTTAACAATAAATGAAATGAGTTTGTTTTGAGGAGATAAGCTTTTGCATGGAGCAATAACAACAAAGGCGACAGTGGGACAACGACTATGGGCAAATCAGTGAGTGGTGAAGGCGCTAGGGTGGTGATAGGGGCAAATTGGTTGGTGGCGTAAGCAGTGAGGTGGCAACAATGCGTGAGGTCAAATTGGTTATCGATGGTGGTGGGGTGGCAACAGGGGACAGACAGTGATAGGGCAGATCTATAGGTGGCAACAAAAGGAGTGTAACGGCGGTGGGGCAACTCTATGGTGCCTGACACTAGGGTGGCGAGGGATGGTGATAGTTGGTTACCTGCTGCTAGAGTGGTTAGGGCTTATAGCGTAACCATTGGGTGTTGTGGAAATAATGACATGAGGAATGAGTTTTGCGAAAAGTGTGGTTAGCAAATTAATTGTTTCTAACGAAGGTTGAATCTCAAAACAAAAATTAATATTAAAAATTCAAAACTCCAAAATGGAGTTTTTAAAAACAAGGCCAAATCAACAATTGGTTCGAAAACCGAAGAAAAATAAACTAAAACTATCTACAAAACTTAAAAAAAAAAATTGGCAACTCACTAAGTAGAGGGGAAAAAAAAGAACAGAAAACAAAAACTCTATCAAAACTAGCCAAATCTTTAAATCAAGTTTAGTTCTCCCAACGAATAAATTGCTCTCGTAACGATGACAAAAATGACGTGATACAACAATATTAAATTTTGTGTGTTACACTGTTGTACCTTTCAAGTTTGTATTTTGGTGGCCAGATCAACACACAAATTGATCAGACCTCCCTCATCCCATTGTTGAGTGGTTCACTCTGATGGATTTTCCTAACCATCATTTTTGACTAACACATTTGGTGCTATTAAACTTTGGACCTCTTACGTGAAGAGAGCCCTTCTAACTGCAAATAGATCAGCAGCTGAAGGTAAGAGGCCCAACATTTGCAATATTGTGGGTATTTTATGGGCCTTACGTTGTAGATATGTGAATCTCACCACCTCAACCTAAACTTTGAGCTTCTTACTTGAAAAGCCCTTACGTGAGCTAATCTAATTTACCAAGGTAAAAGTGAAAGGTGAACGTTTTTTTTTTTTTTACCCACATACCCGACTAACTCCGAGTGATGCATCATGACCATGACAATATATTTTGCATATGATCGTGAGATGCTACCGTGATACGTGTGACAACATCCATTCACGGCATTAAGGGATAGAAGGTAAATTACCGCCCGTTCCTAATAGGTGGACAAACTGGGACATCAGACGAAGTTCACTAAAAAAATAAAGAGGATCTTAGGCCACCTACGTAACAACGTGAACAACCAAGTTGTCGGCTCTGTTATTTTATCGCCTCTCAAAAAGTACTATCCAATTACAAAAGCCAATCACTTTGCAAAACTATCAATCTAACACATAATTGATTTTCAAGCAATTAAATTTGAAATAACAAGGTAAAGTATTAGTGTTAAAGCTTTAAAATAACAGGGTAAAAAGAATAGCAACGTATATTCCATACAAATACAATAATTCAAACACCAAAGAATAAAAAAGGCAGCTAACCACCAACATTTCCCATTTAATAACCCATAAATATGGAAGTTGGCAGCAAGTACAACAAATGTGTACTCATTTTGTTTTTGTTGTTGGCCTCATGCCTCCAACCTCAATTATTAGGTTGGGATTCTGGCTGTTACTAACATGCGCCAGAGGAGTACCTCTCTTCTTCTTTCTCACATGGTGACATGGTGTAGTGTAGAACACCCTTGCCAAACTAGTTTAGAATAGTTAGAAAAACCTTCCCCAAACAGAAATACTATTAAAAATATGAGAAAAAAGTGAGTTATGTTGATTAAAAGATGGTCAAATATACTCTGATTAGGTTTTTCACGTTTTAGTTGATTTTGAGTTGGATTGTTTCACAGACTAGAGAAAGAGAAATTTTATTTTGAAATCTTTTTGGGTTTGGGTTGCAAAAAAATTATCGTGGTTGCTAGTGAGATCAATGAACCAAAACTAGAAAACTTCTTGAAGGTTGTCAATTTGCTGAGCTCAACTCATAAGCATATAACTATAACTATAATATAATTGAATTCAAACTTGTTTGAATCAGTTTGAGATAATCTAGCCAAACTTTAAAACAATCTAAAAACCTGACGAGTTTAACATACCAAGCTTAACAAGACTTGATTCGGTGTTGCTCGCTCAACTCAGCTTGATTTGATCGTTACCTCGAGACTTTAAGCCATGCTAAATTCTTTCCCTATTTTTCTCTTCTATCTCCAAGTGTTGCTTAGTTGGTATGTCTAAGAGGAAGGGTGCTTCTTTCTAGTTTTTGGAAAATTATTGGTAAACTCAAAGGAAAAAAAATTTAATGATGAAAGAAATGACGTGGTATAACTAAATTGACGAGACAAGAACATAATAATACTTTAATTTTTTTTTTATCATTTGAAAAAATCTTTCATCTCGATACAACAAATCATGTCATATTTATTATTGTTATATTAAAAGTTTTGCCAAACTCAAGGGGTGCAAGTGTACTTTATCCATGACTGATGGGCAAAGTTAGTGGCCATTAAAAAGCCAAGAAGTGGACCCACTTCAACTAGAAAAGATGCCATTTCACAGCATGGACTCCTTACCACCAACTTTTCCAAGTTGACCCTTTGATTTCTATTATGTATGTACTCCCAGCACACGTTAGACATACTCAAACCCCCGTTCTTAGATCATCAAAGCCTTAAATGGCAACTCAATTAAGAGGAAAACAGTAAAAATATTGATTGAGACGCATGATTTTCCACATTCCACTGAGAATCCATATATACCCATAAAAGATTCTGTCCAGGTATGTACTTAGTCTTGTACACCTCTTCAAATTCTGTTTCTTAATCATGGGAATGTTCACTCATAAGTCATGAGGGTGAATGATATATGGGTTCTTGCCCTGAGCTAGTGTTGATTGGTGATGCTTGAAGTTCAGGTGTCGCGTTCACCTTTTGTCAATTGGGGAAAAAGCTTGAGAATTGCGGTGAATTGTGGGGTTGAAGAATTCTGTAGTTGCTTGTTAATATGTGCAGTATTTAGACTATTAAGAGTTGGGTCAGTGTCGTTTTAATGTTGCTCAAATTCTTCTTTTGACATTTAGGAAGAACTACATAATTGATGTGACTTTACTTTTACTCTTTCTTGATTGTGTCTGAAGTTTGGTTTGGACTGGTTCTAATAGACTACGGATTACCTATAAAGCTTGTAAAAGGATTCTCGTGCTTCTTCTGGGTAGGTCTGTTTTGAAATAGATTTCATATTGTGCGTGAACTAATTTGGGTTAAGTTAGGGGGCTTTTGACTATATAGATGAATCAAGAATTGTAACTAAAATATGTGGAACGTGAATCCTCTATCGTTTTCAATAGCCAGAGGGCTCATTTCAGGTTTTCAGGTCATGAAATTCCAGTTATGAATAGTTTGTAACTGGATTCATGTATGAGGGAGTATGTGCGAGGTTGATTACTCATCTGCTATGGAACAACACAAGAACTCGGACACTTCTCTTCATACTTTTGATTGATTTCAAATGCAGAGAGTGAGCAATTAAAGCTGATTGAACTCAAATGGACAAGTCTATGAGCTTTTCATGGTTGTATTAAGTCTCATAACAATCTTATACGTCACCATGTATTTATTCAAGCCAAGAATTTGATTTATTCAGCGCGTGTGGGCGTAATAAACGTAACAAATAATCCGAAGTTAGGTTGGATGGAGGAAAATCATTTCAACATTTCAGCAAAAAGTAAATTTTCCTTCTAGTTGACACATTTAATGATGGCAAGCGCTGCAAGGGTGCGAACCTTGATTGACTAGAACCATGGTACTACAATGCTGCTAGAGAAGAGATTCTTGCCATATTCCACTGTGTACGGCCCTGGGGGTTCTTTTACTTTTTGTGTTCTTCTTCTTCTTCTTCTTTATTTCATCTACTATATCCATTTGTACTGCAAGAGATGCTCCATCCTTCCTCTCTGTAGTAAAATTCTCTCTCATGCACAAAAGATATGGATAAGATTGTAGTTTGGTATTGGCGTGTTTCTTTTCTCTGGTTGTAATGCATTAAGTTTTTGACCTGATTGCACATCCATCTTATATATATTGATTCCTCTGACTTACTTTCAGCTATTCTTGCTTACTGCTGTGGTTTTATCTTTTGAAACTTTGAAATGCCTATCAGTGCCTCTGTAAATTGTACCTTTTTTCCTTCACCAGTTTTAGAATAAAAAAAGGATAGACAAATGGAAACCTATGGCTACGCTGCTCAAAACATAGATGTTGGTGATCCAGAACTGGGGGTGTTTTTACACGAAGGTATCTCATCTGATACTAAGGACATGGGAGAAATAGGCAGTGTGATGGAAGCTTTAACTAGTGTGGACTTGGATTTGGCGTACTCTTCTGAGAAGTTGGTAAACATGGAAAAAATTTTGATGCATGTTTTGGCTTGGGAAATTGACTTCGAAGCATTGGCCGCAGATGATATTCCAGTAGACTCCATTGAGAAGGCTTTGACATTTGATCTCTTATGTGGTGTTTTAGAGTCTGAAGTAAGAGAGCTAGGCAATTTCATGGGTTCTCTTCAAGCTCAAATTGTTGATGCTCGTGGTAAGATATCTTCATGCAGGCATTTGAGAGAATTGTTCATTGTCGTTGAGGGTAAGTTACATGATTCAGAAGAAGCTCTGAAGCAGTCACAAGAGCATGTACTAGAGATGGAGATGCAGTTGACCAAGTTGCAAATGACATCATTGGCTTTTAACCACAATGATTGTAAGTTATATTTATCAGTTAAAAATGAACTTAGTTTAGCCTTGATGAAGAAGATGTTTGCTTTGATGGATCGCATATTCTGACTCATGCTTATTCCCAGGGACATACAATAGTGGTCTGGGATTATCAGATGATTTTCAAATTTCAGATGTAAATGTGAAGGCACAAATGCAGACAGTTGAACAAAGACATATTCTGAGAATGCTGGAGAAGTCCCTTGCAAGAGAGCTAGATCTTGAGAAGAAACTAACCGAGTCAAAGCAAAACGAAGAAGATCTTAAACTTAAGCTGCGTTTAACAGAACAAGTAGCTCTCTGCATGGAAGAGGCATCAGAGGTTGTTTGGGGTAGGTTTTTAGAGGCAGAAAATGCAGCAGAGGTGCTGATGGGAATTTCAAAGGAACTGTTGGGCCGACTTCAAATACTAAACTTCAACCGAAATGGCTCAATTCAACGCGAAGACGAGACGAAATCTAAACTCCTAGATTGCACGGGGCAGTTGAAGGCCAAAGAAACTGCTATAGAAAAGCTCAATATCGGAATTGCACAGCTTATAGTGGATAATTCTGAAGTACTTATTTTGAGAGAAAAAGTTGCTTTGCTTGAAAAACAACTAAGTGAATCTGAGTCTGAGCTGAAGAAGGTGAAGGCATCCAATGAAGCAAGTCAAGAGCAACTTAGTGAAATGCACAGCGTAGTCGAGTCTCTGAAAGAAAACGTTTTTGCAGCAGAAACTAGGGCTGAAACTGCTGACACGAAGATTTCGCAGATTACGGAGACAAATTTGGAACTAACGGAAGAGCTAGGGTTTCTTAAAGGTATTAATGATAGTAACACCAAGAAGGTGAGCTTACTTGAGAAGCAGCTCAGAGAAGTAGAACTACAATTACAACATGCAAGGGCATCCTCTGAAGCAAGTCAGGAGCAGCAGAACATGCTATATTCTGCAATTTGGGATATGGAGACTCTAATTGAAGAACTGAAGCAGAAGGTTTCTAAAACCGAAATCAAGACAGAGAATGCAGAAGAGCAATGTATTGTATTATCTGAAAGTAATTTAGAACTCGGTAAGGAAATAGATTTCCTGAGGGAGAGAGTAGAGTCCCTAGAGACATCTTTGAATCAAGCTAACGTTGAAAAATTAGCGAGTGCGAAGGATATTAAGATCAAGACCAGTCTTATTATGGATATGGTTATGCAACTAGCCACAGAAAGGGAGCGCATAAAGAAAGAGGTATTTACATTTTACACTCCTATATTTCCAACATCGTCTGTAGCTTAACTCATCCTTGTGAATTCAGTATCTGAACATTTTTATAGTTTGACATGTCATTATGTGTCTAAACATTTGAAACTGAATCTTCATTTCATCAGGTGTAAGAATTGATTGAATTTTTCTGCAGTTGTATTCTTTAGGACAGGAAAACAGATACCTGACTGGGAAGTTGCAGAAAACAAAGAATGATGAGGGTGGTGATCACAACAAGGACTTCCCATTTGCTGCAGGTGTATCCAATGCTACTTGTGCAGAATATTTACAAGAACTGAAAACACAATCCTCATCTAAAAGTTTGCTAGTAAGTGCTCCTTTTGACTTCTCTTATTCTTCTTAAATGTCTAACGAAGATCTGCCTAGTGCCAGTCTGGGTCGTTACTGATGAAAGACATTTTAGGTCTGACTTGTTGGTGAATTTAGGTTCAACAATTGAGATGTCTTTGTAATTCCTGCATATTTAAGTTTAACTTTTAAAACGCCTTTTGCCTGTGAGGGCCTCTCAAATCTGGAATCATGTAGGCCTAGTCCAAGTACTCTGGGACAAGGCTCTTGGAATCATGCAATTACACATTGATTCCAATCAATGTACTCATTAGCAATAGAGTCCACAATGCAGCCACATGAACGCAACTTCTCCCATCTAACTAATCAGTGGTTGTATTGAAGATGAGCACATAACCTGTCACCGACTGTACTAATTAAGATGTTCAGTGATCTTTGAAGATTGTAAGTCTAGTACTACCTGCATTCTGGTGGACCTTCAACTATTGGTGGACGTAGTAACTTATTGTTCTAAGTTTAAAAATTCTTTCGATTAGGTTACCGAAATATCAGAAGATGCACCTGCATGTGTGACTGAAGTGGAATCTTACATTTCTGCGAATAGTTTAAATCAGAAGTTGGAGACCGAGAGACCACACGAGGCAGTGCAACCTACACGAACGTACATCTTTAGGGCAATTCTCGTTTTATTGCTGTCAGGATTAGCAACATATCTGTTTAGCAAGAAACCAGCGTTCTTGTTCGCTTGTGATGGCTAACCATCACCACTTGATGTTGTACATACATTTTTCTGCATATATTGTTGACCGCATAAATTGTACATTTAAAAGGTAATGTTTTTCTTCTTCTTGTTCAAGTGAGTTAATCGGGAGTAGTAGATTGTACATATTGGATTCCTCTACCATCCATTGACAAAGTTTGTGTTTGTATTACCTAAGTGAACTGTCCCCCCAAACTGTATATGGCTCTTTATGTGCAGGAGTTGCTTATTATGTACTTGCTCTTATTACATTTCTCAAGAAGACCCATTCCCAACTTCTTTGAAAGTCCAAAATCAACTCTACAAACAATTTCTAAAACCACTGCCAACACAACGTCGAAGTGCTATCAATGAGCTATAGCGACACTTTTTTTTTTGTTAGCTATAAGGGGATCCTTTATAACCTACAAATAAGAGAGAGGGTTAAAACTGCTCGATTCAGTAGCCAAAGTAGAAGTCAATAACATATGCTACTAGTATAAGTTACTAATCCGTATGGAACTGGGTTTACCGGCTAAAATCTTAAGTTTCGGTGAATAAACCCAGAGCTCAGAGGGCAAGTACTCTCTTGAAGAAAGAATGCATAGATTCGACTCAGGCATTCTCCATATAATCTGCGTTATTATTTCATTTTTTTCCTAACAATCTTGAGACCGTATTTGCAAAAGTGGAGAATGCTTCTAATACTATAAGAAAAGAGGTTTTCAGCGGTAGACTTTTGAAATTAAGGAATGGAGTCCGTCACTAAAAGTTATTTTTACATACGGACTTTACCGAAGAAATGCTTTTTATTAGAATAGGCAAGAAAAACTATTAGCCAATAGACTTTTCTGCTGCAAAGCACTATTTATCAAGTGACATGCACGAAAAACTTTTTGTGATGAAATATTTAGTTACCTATAATGATTTTTTGTTGTTATTACACTTTTTTTTTTGTTTGTTTGGAAATTCGATAACGCAATTTAGCGATGGACTATTCGTTACGAAACGCTTCCATGTTTAATTCTTTGTTTTTCCCTTATTGCTACGGACTTTGGGCAACCAATGATTTCATCACTAAAGACTTTAGTTCTAAAAACAAAAATGCTATCCTTTCTTGTTTCATCACAGCGCCGCACATTCCCATTCCTCCTTCCTCCACCGGCGCTTGCACAACGTCCCATTGTTGCTCCTCCGTCGGCTTTGCTGCCTGATCCTTCGCGCCTGCCACACCCCAACCCATGCTACAGCTGCCATCTATAACATTGTGATGGAAATATATTTCACAGCTAGAATATTTTAGCCTCATTGGTCATTTGATGTCTTTCATGCAGTGTACCTGAGCAGCTATAGCATTTGTGGATTGTGTTTTGTGTTTTGAGTAAGTTTACTCATAATCCCGAGAAAGTCCATTGGGATGCCATATTAGAAGGATGGATGGATACGATCTGGATGACTGACTTTGATGATACAAAGACCAAAAGTTGTTGGATATTTACTATAAGTGAAGGTGCAAGTTCTAAGAAGCAAACTCTGACTTCACATTCTATTATGAAGTTCGTTCTTTGGCAATATCAAGGAAAGAGGTAGAATGGCTTAGATACCTACTAATAGAGATTGCTCTATGGCCTAAGCCAACATATGTTCTCTCTCTATTTTGGATAATGAGACAACATTAACATGGGCATATGCAGGGGCGGATACAGGAAGTCTAATCGGAGGTGCCAAAAAAAATAAAAAAAAAATTTATTTGATATCTAACATAAAAGAATTTAGAAGGTTCAAATTCACATAACACATGAATAAGAGAAAAACACATCACATTATAATTAGCGTCACAATATGTTAAATACAATAGAAATTGCTCAATTTGGTTAGTAACAATATATTTTCACTATGCGTAGTGATTTATTTAACTTGTTAAGGTTAGTCAATAATAAATTATTAATTTTGTATGATTTTTTTTTAACTCTTACTGTATAGCTATAACACTAATGTGATTATTAATTGTATAAGTACATTGGTCATGTATAAGTCTATAAGAATTTAAACTAAAAAAAAGAAAGTAACCTTAATTTATTCTTTTTTTTTGGTAATCTCGGGATTTAGAATTTGAGATTTGAAAAAATGAAGATAAAGCAAGAAAATGACAAAGAAAAGGTTTATCACAGCGCATAAAGAGTAAAAAACACAATAAACTGAAGTCCTAATAAATTAGTGTTATAATGTAATGACATTTTTATAAGTATTTTAAACATGATTTTTCATAATATAAGAAACTAACAAAAAATTTCAAAAATATTGAGGGGTGCCATGCCCATCTCCCCCAAAGGGATCAAAATTGCCCGAACCTTTGTTAAAGGCGATAATGGGGGTGGTCCGCCCCTGGGCATATGCTAAGGTTAATAATGAAAAGTCAAGACATATAAGTTTAAGACATAACTACTTTAGAGGAAATTCAAAAAATTAGCTGTTACTATTAGTTACGTGAAGTATAAAGGACATTTGGCGAATCCCTATGTGAAAGGCCTAGAAAGGGATTTGGTATGAATGACTTAAAGGGAGATATTTTTACAGTTGTTGGAATGATAGGTAACATGCATTTGAAAACTAATCAGACACGAGAGCAGATCTTCTAGTTGAATGTAAACCACTTTCATTTACCTTGATGCACTTAGAGTAAATGATACTTTGATCTTGATGTCATCTCAAGATAATGCATGCTTGTACGGAGAACATGAAGAGAATAGGCGTTATTCTTTTAATATATCTGTCTCTAAAAGATGGTGCATGTCGTACAAGTGCACTTTATTAGGTTTACCTATATAAGCGCAAGATGTGGGACCTTTTATAAGATTTAAGTTTTTCTCTAAAGCACTTATGAAAATACTAATATGTAGCATAAGGCCTTTAGTGTATGGTTTGAAATCTTAGTTAGGAAGTTCTACTACAGTAGTAATTGATGAATAAGTAAGGATTCTTAGTTCGAGATTAGGGGTGTGTTTGATAACTCATGTAAGCACTTGAAACTTAAAGCTTTCAATAATTTTTAATTAAATGCGTTTGATAACACTTGATATGTATCACTTAAAAAATTAATTTATACGAAAAATAAACTAAAATTTTAAGTCATAGTGGACTTACTAATGCCTATCACTTAATTTTAAGTGAAATGGTTAAAATTTATTGAACATAATTTAACATAAAAAGAATAATACCACCATGATGCCGCCTCAATTAATTTGCTGGCAACATCACCTCCATCATACTACAACAATCACCACAACCATTATTTCATTTTACTACCACCACCACCACCACAAGGAAACCGTGACCTTCGGAACACGATTGCCATCGTCGTTACATCCATGTTTGTCAAAACCATCTAAACATCCACCATATTACAACCATTGCCATGACCCACATGTTGTCGTTTATCGCTACTCCACCATTACCAATACCATATCTTCATGCATCACTACCGCCATCATTGACATTTTTTTGCCACCGCTACCATTATTACTCCATCTTCACTACCACCACTACCACCACCACCAACACAATTTTGAAAAAAGAAAGAGTGAAAGAGGACATCAATAAATGCATAATTTTGATAAAAATTGATAAATTTATCAATGGAACAATTTTTAGACATTTAATTTGGGTTTAACAAATTGATTAACTTAAATTGAGTAAAATTTCAGTCGATTGAAATTGTCAGTTTTACAAATTTAGCCCTTGACTTTTTAGCACTCAAATTTATCAAACAATCTATAAGACTACTTTGAATTTTGATTGACTTCATTGCTATATGATAAATGTTTAAGTAAAAAAACACCTCTTATCTCAATGGGACTTACCAAAGGCTAGAGAAGTGCATTTTCTAAAACTAGAAATGTGAAAATTTCAATTTTTAAAAGTTGAGAAAAGAAATGGTTGGAATATTTTCAATATTTGGAATGTAGATTCCTAAAGTTTACACTACATGGTGAAATGTCCTAAAAAAAACACAATATGTCCGGTGATTAAGGAGATCTAAGATCTTAAAGTTTGAAAAAATTAAGGAAACAAAGGGTCACAATGTGTATTCTCACATTGCATGGAAGAGAAAAAAGGTATTATGGGTGTATAAATGGTCATGTAATATGTTACATGGTTCTGTTAACACAAAATGTGCATGGACATCTGCTTGCAAATATTGCGGTCGCACCCGCAACTATAGCGACAATGTTTTTGGCACTTTTAGGCCCATTTTTATACTTTACACGTGCGCATCGTCGCTAAGAGCTCTCGCTCCAAACCCAGCCTTTCTTTTCTCGACAAAGTTAAACTGTGACGAACAAAAGATGTGTGTTTGTTGGAATTTTCAAAAATTACAGTTGCTGTTCAAATTCAAAAGGCAACTCTTCATTGTGTCTTTTGACATTTAATGACTGTTAAACAACATATGAAGTCATTTAACTATCACTGACTAAGTGCACCTATTCATGACTAGGGATGACAATTAGATCTGCAACCGACGGATCTCCGCACGCCCCGCCCTATTAGGAGCAGATAATTTTGACTTTGACCGGGGTATGGAGTGAGTATGGTAAAATTTTTAAATCTACAGTGGGTTAGGATCGTATATTGTATTCTGTTCAACCCGCCCCCTGTATTTGACCCGCCCCGTGACCCCTACCCTTCCCGTTATACTTACCCTATACGCTAGCCAATCTCAGCCGTCCATCCATACATATATATAGTCCCCAAGCACTAAGATTTCTAATCTTCTTTTTTCTCTTTCTTTTTCGACCTACTGCTGCTGTCTCCTTGGCTCCTTCTTTTCCTCCTCTCCCCCGCACAATTGGCGTCCACCTCCACCTCAACGACCACCGTCCACCTTTCCCCCACATCGTCGGCGTCCACCTCTACCTCAGCGACCACCGTCCACCTCTCCCTTGCACCGTCAGTTGCCACCTCCACCTCAGCGACCACCACCCACCCTGGCATTGTTAGCGTACACCTCCAGCTCGGCGACCGCTGTCCACTATCGGCATCCACCGTTCACTATCAAGGTTAATTAGCTTATTTAGTCTTTACTTGATATGATATTTGGTTTGAATGGCAAAACTACTGACCTACTGTAATATGAGTATAAAAGAGGCCTCCAAGTTTCATTTCAGTAAAGAAGAAGGGCGTAGAGCCTTTAATGTCCATGTGAAATACACAAACTCTCTTCTTCTTGTTCCTTTAATAATTTTATCAGTTTGTTCTTTCAATAATCTTGTTCCTAGAGTTCTATAGAGATCAGTAATATTACCATAAATCTCCCTCCTTTAGGTTGAGTCTTGTTAAGAAATTATGCCCAGTTGCTTCAAGTTTGGAAGCATGAAAAGCTCCGAAAATCACTTCTAAAACAGTGCATGATCTGACACAATTTTAAGAACACAAGCCTTTATTTGTAAGAAATCTGGAAATATTTCCTCCAACTATACTTACACAGGAAATCTATCTAACCAGGAAATAGGGTGAGTACGGTTTGGTTTAGTTCATTTTTTGGATCAAATTACAAATCGAACCGTTATCTCTCGATTTGGAAAACTATGAACCGAACAGAACCAAACACCATCTGTTCGAATGGTTCGGTTTGGTCGGTTTAAAGGATTTACGCTCACTTAAAGACATTATTCCTTTGCAAACTACTATTGAAGCTAACAATAATTAAAAACTAAAGTTATGTTTTTTTTAAATTGCATATTATCTTGTTGCAATCGATATATAAGTGCTCATTGATATATGAGAAAGAATGAGTAAATATAGAATAGATATTAATTATGAATTTTTTTGTGTAATAAGTGTTCTCATTTTTTTCTTTTAACTTTCAATATATGTTTATTTGGAATTGCTTAGTATCATGTATGTGAAATTATCAACAAAAGTTATTAAAAATAGATTAACATATCATAGTTCGGTTCGGTTTGAAATCGGTATAAAAAATTTGAACCGTAAAGTGAACCGAATCAAGGTCGGTTTGAAAAATATGAAATCGAACCGTTAAGATTTTTAAACGATTCAGATTGGAGTGGTTCGTTTGAGCGATCCGGATCGATTGTAAACGGTTTGGTGCTCATCCCTACGAGGAAGCACTCTCCCCCACTAGTTAAAGTCAAAAACCATCTTGAATGTAAACCCAAAGAACAACCAAAAGTCTCATAATCCCCGGTATGAATGTTATCTGGAAATGTCTTTTGTGACTAAGATGTGAATGTCAGCTAGATGCGCGGTAAAACAAGAAAAGACAGTAACAAATAACATTTGGGACATGTAGAAGCATCAACAAAAGATAAGATGACAGAATAGTGAGTATACGGAAAGGCGGGTTGGGAGAGCTATTGAAAAAAGGCGAGGCGGATCGGGACGGGAATGAGTTTTCTAAACTTAGGATCGGGAATGGTAATGGATTTACATGACCCAGTGGCGGGGTGCGGCGCGGTGGGGTTTTAGTGCTACTAAGGTGAGTATGTATTTTACGAGATCCGCATCCTATTCATGACACTTGTTGGTTCATTATAAATAGGTCTTTTGTCCATAGATTTGCCCACTCCGAATATTCGTTCTCTCACAAAAAAAATCCTATCCACCGACTACTCTACAATAGTCAAAAAGTTGTATCTTTATCTTGGAATGTAGCTTTACTGTTACCATATTCATTCAACTTATAAAAGAGCAAATACTGTTTTAAAGAAAAAGTGCATATCATTCGACTCGAGAATTCTCCATTCATTCTGCGACTACGGTGGAACTCGAGCTTTGGTGTTCGTACTATCTTATCATTCTAAATCATGTTCTAAATTCTTCCGTCCCAGTTGACCAAATATTAGGAGATACACTAGCATTTGCGACTTAAAATTGAGGGATCTTTCATATATGCAGCTTCATTTACTCATGACGTTCACAACTGCAGCTATAACTTTGATATATCCACGTCTGAGAGACCTTTAGCGACAAAAAATAGGACTTAAATAACTAAAATCGGAGCTCAAGTATCTAGTCCCGAAAACTCGAGCGAAACTTGACAAATTTTGGTGAAAAGTTTCCATGGAATGCCCGAACTATGCACACTGGGCTCTGCCTCTCTTTTACTTGGGCCTGGCTCTATCTTTAACGCCGTCGCATCGTACCAAAAATTGTCTTCCCCCCCCCTCGAACCAGCCAAAATAAAACCCTAAAACCTCCATATATAAGATCCTGAAGATCAACAGCCCATCTCCATAAAACAGAGAGGGGGGCCAAACACAACCGGCTTAAGCACTCCATAGTATTAGTAAGTCTCAGTCATTCTTGTTTCTATTTCTGTACATTGATTGCACCGAAATAGCCCCTTGCAACTTTGAGCTTATTAGTTGCAAGGAAAAATTCGAGATCTGGGTATTCTGGGTGCTAAATCAATCACTTTTTTGGCACAAAGATTCTTGCAATTTGTGATTGGATTTTAACGTTTCTTTGCTCAATCCCTCTTTGGCCAAAACACGTCTGCAACATGACGAGTTTGTTCTATAAGCTTTTACGGGGTTGTTAATGAAGTTTTTTACCGCTAACAATTTGTATGGTATCTCTATTATTGTGGCTGTAGTGATTTAGGGGTTATTAAAGAACATAGGTTTGAGGGTTATTCTGGTTGTGATTTTGAGTTTATACACTCAAGTGATGGGTCTGCCCCTGTTGTTTAAATGATTTTGCATCGTCATCGTCATTCATGTCTATGTTATGCAGCTGATTGTCCCGTTCTACAAATGATGTAAATCCATGAGGTTTAGGAAGATCCCTGCAACAATTCGAGTTAGAGGAAGAGCCTCTGACCCCGTATAGCCAAAATGTTTCCACCCAGATGCCAAGTTAAGCAAAATGATGAATACTTTGAATCTGAATCCCTCTGTAGAACTCATATTACAGTGTCTTCAAAGTTCTCTGATTGCAGTGGTTGATGTCGCCCAAGTGATTAGCTGGTTGGTCTAACTCAAATGTAGACTCCCTTTGCTTAAATTCTTGGTGCTTCTAGTGTCAAATGATACTTGTTTTTTACAATTTGAAATGTTGATGCGGGATGCACTTTAAAGCACCAAAATACAGAGTATGATGTAGCATTCGCCCTTCAGACTATACGAGCATGGTGCGACAGAAATGTTTTTCTTGTTCACTGTCCATGGACTCATTCGTGTCACTCGATAATACCAATGAGAACTTGGAAAAAGACATGCCTCAGTAGAATTCGTGAGTTTTAACTGTAAGAAAGACTAGTTCGCTGATCTTCATGCTGGCATATTCGGTAGAAGGCGCCAGGGCGATTTGAACTTGAATTTTGTACGTAGCATTTGAAGAATTGCTGTGTGCATTCAAGAAAATTGTTGGAGCCTCTAGTTTAAGAACAAAGTTGATTAGGCTGCCGTAGCCCGGCAGAGCAGCTGGAATCTCAGGCTCAAAAGACTCGGTGGTGCATTCAAAATGGTCTTGGGTGACCATGCTTTCCATCGACGTCAAATAAGGTAACCGGTTATCGAATCAAATATGATAACCGGCAATAATCTTGCAAGCTACCTCTTGAATGTGAACTGGCACAAGATGACTTTGACAAATTATGACACAGAAAGTTGAGAAGCAAGTCCGACGTAGCTCAAAGTGGGAATCTATGGCTTTATCTTAATAAATAAGTGTTGCCAAAATGTTGAAAACTATGTTACTGATACGAATATAATACGATCATCACAACATAACAAACAGATGTTACTGGCGGTGCTTTGGTGGGTTTCTGTTGGGGGCGCAGGGCAGGTTGGGTTGTGGCAGATCTCTTGATGTTGTTGGAGGTGGTTCCGGCGGCTATTAGCTCTTGCGGTGGTGGACGGCGGGGTGGTGGATGGCTAGGTGTTGACAAACTTTGACATTGTTTTAGGTGGTTCACAATGGGTGGTGGTCAGGCGGTTGCGGTGGAAGCTTGCGGATGTGCTGTCGGTGGAAGTGCTGAGCGCAGTGGTGTTTGGGCCTGGTGGTCTTAGGATGCGTGTCCTTTACCTGTGCAGGCAACGCAACTTTATTTTTGTTTATCGTTTTCTAATATATGAGAAGGAAAAAAAAAAGGAAAATGAACTCCTAAAAAAATTAGAAATGCTGTTTTTTTTTTATTTATCTTTTTTGTGCTTTTATGCTCTTAATTTTTTTTTCGCTTTTATTGTCTTTTTATATTATGACACTATATTTTGTTATTTTATGTTATTGTTACCCATCAGTATCCTGATGCCTTCTGGGCATGTATCTGCCTAAACTCCTTTATAATACAAATTTTCAGATGGGGAAGGGGAAGAAGAGAACTAACATACAAACAACTTAGGTAGCATTTGATAACGGGCACCCGCCGGATGCACACAATTTTTTTCTTAGTTTTGTAAACTTGGAGGCAAAAACACATTTGACAGATGATTTCCTTTTCTTTTCCCTTTAATTTTGAAAATTAGTTTTCAAAATAGAGTTGTTCTTAAAAACTCTATTTTGGAGTTTTTTTTTCTTTTTCTTAAGATCCAACCTTTAAAATTTGTTAGAAGTAAAAAGATGAGTATCATGCTCCACCACTACCACAATCACAAGACACTTCATTCCATCGGCCAAATCTGTCCCGTCGTTACTTTATTGACCTCGTGAGCTACAAATCTATCTCCATTGCCGTCGTCAACTACGGGTTTGTCACATCACTGCGACACTCGCCACTGTCACCCACAGATTTGTCGCACTACCACCTTACCGTCGTCACCATTCGCGGATCTGGCCTCCCGTCGCCAACCCATGCTTTTGACAACTACGGGTCTACCAAACCACCATCACACTCTCTGTTAGCAACCACAAATTTGCCCTAATATCGCCACCCTAATGTTATAGCCACTTATGGATCTGGCCTCTCGTTGCCAACACATGCCTTCAACAAACACGGGTCTGCTATACCTTGCTATATTCTTGCCATTGCGACCCGTAGATCTGTCTCGGCCCTGCCATCCTACCATCATCACCACCACGGATCTGGCTACTCGTCAACAACCCACACCCCCACGCCTTCGACGATGAATCAGAGCTCAAACCACGATCTCCACCTCACTGTCATGGACAATCAATGGGACCTCAAGCAACGCTGCATTCTCAGCACTGTCGCTCACAATTTGCCCTATCGTGCCATTGCATTTGATTACGGTGGTGGTGCTACGAATTGAATAGATGTGATGCAACCCACTGATGAAGGTGTTTAAGGGAGTTATGGGGAATTTGTTGGAGATATATTGTTGGTGAAAAAATTAAAGAAAAATTCAAAATAAAAACGTGCTAATTAAACATTCATTTATTTTTGTAAAAAATAAAAATTAAACCGGTTTTGAATTTTGTTTTTTTTGAATATTAAAAATTAAAATTATAAGTGATTTTAAACAGATCATTAGTTGTCTAGGAGTTGTAACATAATGATAAAGACCAAAAGAAATACGAGGACAATTTATTTGAACGATGGAAGAATTTTAAAGAGTACTTTTCGAACCTAAGAATAGATCTCATGCAAAACATTTCTTAAATAGGTTCTTATGTTCAACGTAAACTGGTTAGCCCACATCAAACTGCAACATTATTTTATTTTTTATACATAGGCTGCCCACTACTGTATATAAGTTATAACAACCATATAACCGCTTAGATCATACTAAAACCCAACATTTCTCCACACTGAAATTTTATGAAAACCAAGTACTTGTCTTTGCTACCCAATAGCACTACACAGATAGTTCCAGACTTTCTCTCTCTAAAAAACTCTCCCCCTTCTCTCTACAACACATCCTTTTTGTTGTACCGCCGTTACCACCGTCGGGTTCTCCAGCGCGTGGTAGCTTATTCTCTTAAGTTCTTAGGTGTGGGTTTGCCTGTAATATGGTAGGCTAGGGTCAATGGGGTTTTTGTACGTGCCTGAGAGTTTTGCGATCACCGGTGGTTTGGCTCCGATTTTAAGGTTGCGGCGATGGATCTCTCGCCTGCGGCTGTGGATTGTTATGTGGTGGGTGTCGGATTGTGGTTATACGGACTTTGAGGTTGATTGGTTGGTCAGTGACCAGGTCATTGATGGTCCAAATTTGTAGGTGGTTGGCCTCGTGTGGGTAGTGGCGTGGTGGTGCTGAGTGGGCGCAGGTATGGGGAGTCTGTCGAAAGGTTGTTTCGGCTAGGGTCATGTTGTCCCCTTCCCCCTAGTCCACCCCCTTCCCCCTTGGTACATAAAGGTTTGTGGTGGTTGCTTGGGTGGTTGTGGGGGTTGCGATGATGGCTTTTTGGATTGTGGGTAATGGTGGTTCGAGGCTGGTTTTGAGTGGTGGGATGTTGCGGGGTTTTTTGGTTACTAGTGGGTATGGTGGTGGTGACCAGAGAGGTGGCAGACGGCTGGTGCGGGGGTTTTTTTGGCTCCACAGTAGGTGAGAATCGCGGGTGGTGGTCCAGCGCCAACGGCGGGCAGAGCTGTGGCCGACAACGGGGATGCTGTTGGTTGACACCTATTAGGGCACGTGGCAGGGAATGTTGACACCTGTTGGTCCTAATTGTGAAGAGGGGGGGGGGGGGGGGGGGGGTGTTGTGGATAGTGTTCTCATTGACTTTGTGTGGTTTTTTTGTTTTGTTTTGTGGTTGTCTTATTTTGGGTTAGTTAGGATTGCTATTTTGTTTTATTTGTGACTTTTGGGATAGTGTTGTCTTTGTTTATATTTAGTATCTTGGCTTGGGTAAGGGTGCACTAATCTCTTATGCAAGTAGCTTTCGATGGAGATTTCTTGGCTATGATGCCGATTTTCTCCGCCCCGTTATCTGATTTTCAAGGAGGTTTAGCTATGTGCCACTCCTTGTCTATGGTAACATCGTGGGGGTAGCGGTAACAGGTTAATAGAGTTTTTTCTTGTACTATATCTTGTATTGTTTGCCTATTAATGAAATGGTTAGTAGGTTTTACCTACAGTCAAAGTACTTGTCTATTCTCGTAGTAGCTAATTTTTTTTGAGGGCGAATGTTAGTAAGGGTAAGCACTCTGAAATGGTATGTGTCATGCTTACCATAACCTAAATTTGGATTAGGGGTGGGAAAATGAGTGGATGGATCAGGTTTTGGTAAGGGTTAAACAGGTTAAGTATGTACAAGTGCGTAACGCTTTAGTTGATGGTAACTGTGTCATTCCTTAATTGGATTGGTTTTATCTATTAATACAATAATAAAAATAATCACTCATATTTGATCTACTCTCTCCACTTCACCTTCGTCAAGTACTTAACACCACCACCACCACCACCATACCCATAATTAGGGATGGCAATTAGATCCGCAACCGGCGGATCTCCGCCCCGCCACGTTAGGAGCTGGTTATTTTGACTTTGAGCAGGTTATGGGACGAGTATGGTAATTTTTTTAAAACCCGCAGCGGGTTAGGGTCAGGTATGGTATTTTGTCCAACCCGCCCTGTGACCTGCCCCTGTATATAACCCTATGTATTAATAAATCTTAGCTGTCCATGCTAGCATATATATTGTCTCATCAAAACCCTAAAACGTGTTTCTTCTCTCCATCTCTGCCGAGCTATGCGGCTGCGGGCTGCCTCTATTCTTCTGGTCTTCTCTCCCTCTCCCCCGTCGTCAACCCCCCACGGCCAAAGACCTCACAACCACCTAATCGGCGACCACCCACCACCGTCAACACCGTTCTACCTCCACCTTGGCCGAAGACTGTTACCAACAGTCATCCACGATCCATCCACCATCATCACCACACCAGGTATCCACCATGTCCATGAAGATCGGAGTTTGGAGTTGATCGGCGACCACCGTCCACCGTCAACTGTCACTACCACCTCCACTAAATCGAGATTAATTAGCTTATATATTCTTCTATTAACCTTTTTATTCTGTTTTGTTCGCAAATTGAATTAGCGTGATGAGAAATTATCGCAACAATTTGATTGGATTCATTCTAATTTTCGTGATTCGTGGTGTATTTAATCTCTGGTGATTCCAAATACTGCTATGTCCGAATTTTCTCTCTTATTTTTTAGTTTGACATTCATTGCATAAAGTTGTTCTGAGCATTGTTTTTCAAATAAAAGTTTAATATCCTGGGAAGATTTCGAACTACATATTTTTTGGATACATACTGATTCTTACTCCGCTGCACCGATTCTTCTGCAATTAACCATCTATGTGTCAAAATAGGTGCCTTACTGTTTTTCATGTTCATATGTCCAACAGAATGTTTTAGTGAAGGGAAGGGCGAGTTGGGGCAGGTTTTGAGGGCTGCGGGACGGGGCGGGGCGGGGCCGGGTTTCCTAAAATATTTTAGGGTTGGTTATGGTATTGAAATTATATAACCCAGTGGCAGGGCGGGGCGAGGCGCGGTTTCAGTGATACCGAGCGGATATGGATCTTATGAGATCCGCATCTGACCCGCCCCATTGCCATCCCTACCCATAATTCAACTTTTGCTCTCTCTCTCTCTCTGTTTGCTTCTTTTCTCTCTCATATTTCATCTCTGATCTCTTTTTCTGTCACCTGCCATGGCCGACTACCACCACCTCCATAAAATAACAACCCACAAATTTCAAACTTCCTTCAAACTTTACAAGACCAAAACCAAAGCCCATTGCTACCAGCATCAGTGAATCCCAAATCAACCACCACCACTTTCCATGAAACCACCTCTGATATTAGCGTCTTAGCTCAACCACCTCTACAACCACTTTTACTGAAACCCATATCTAATATCACCATGCATGTTAGCTCTTTCGCCTCCACCACCACATCATTGTAATCCCATTTAACAAGTGATCTCAACCGTTAGGACCTACACCCGCCATTTCACAACCAAACTGCCACAATCTCAACCAATCCATCGTCATCCATATCCACATCCACCATCATGGTAAACCGAGAATCCTTCCCCTACCCCCACCCTACCCCCAAAACCATAGATTTACTCCAGATCTGGATTAATCTGGCTCCTATGTGATTGGGAGATTCAGCTCCATGTCCTCACTGGAATATTTGAGAAATGGCTCTGGTTGTGATTGTGGGTTAAATATCCTTTGATATATCAGCTATCACGCCCCAAAAACTAAAAAACCGTGACTGAGATCAAAGTCATAAATTGAGATAATATACCGCTACATTTCTATTAACACCAAGAATAAACATGAGTTTTTTTCCTAATTAATACATATTTAATACTTAATTACCAATATACTCCATTTTGAAACTTATTTACCCGCATACCACACTTTTGGAAATCACTGTTTGAAACCACGATTTCAAGGTAGAAATCGTGGTTTCAAACAGCGATTTCAAGGTAAAAATCGTTGTTTCAAACATCGATTTCAAGGTAGAAATCGTTGTTTCAAACAGTGATTTCTACTTGATTTTTACCTTAAAGTAGAAATCGTTGTTTAAAACAACGATTTTTACCTTGAAAACGTGGTTTCAAACAACGATTTTCAAAAGTGTGGTATGCGGGTAAATAAGTTTCAAAATGGAGTATATTGGTGATTAAATATTAATAATTAGGAAAAAAAACTTGAATAAACAGAGCATCTAAATCATTTAAGATAAAATATCCAAACCACCATATAAGAGAATCTATTGCCTTAACCACTTCTTACAAAAGAAGTATTAAATGCAGCATCTAAAACAACTCACACAAACCCACCCAATCAAATTATCCACGTTCAGGTAGAGAAGTCAAAAGGGCCAGGCCGCCTCGGCCCAATAGCCTGGCCCCTATTGGCCCGGGCTGGCCTGGCCCTAAAGATGAATAGTGTTGGCCCTAATCCGTAGGGCTTTGGGCTAGGGCTAGGGCCAGGCTTATTTTTTTTTTTTTGTGAATTTTGGCCTAGCCTGGCCCGAAAAAGGTTTGGGTTAGGCCCTGTTTCGGCCCTAATTCCCCAGGGTTGTGGCCCCATTGGCCCTAATCTGGCCCGGCCCTTTGGTCCTAAAGTGGCCCTCCCCATTTTTTTTTCAAAAATGCAGATTTCACCCCTTTCAAAAATTTAATAACTCCAATTTCTTGAGCTCAACTTCCTCCTTTTGCTTGCTTAGATTTTCAAGCTCTTCTCTGAGAGCCGCACAACATTAGCTTGTTTATACTCCCAGTTCTTCACCAGTGGCAACTGGGAGGAGCCTTTCACACTATAGTTGGTTAACTTTGGGAGACGTTTGAAATCAACTACTGTAGGTTCCTCGATGAAGGTAACCTCCTCCAGCATATCTTGATATGCTCCTGGTTTTTCCACATTGAATTGTTTTTCAGCTTCATTAATATCTTCAGGCCATATTGAAGAGAGAACCTCGATGTCCATTTCTTCGAGAGGGATGTTTTCCATCGTCAAATCCATTTTAGTTACTTGTTCATTAATCAAATTTAGTTCATGTGCGTAAAGTTCAAATGAACATTGAACAACAAAGTATAAGCTTCCCTGCATTGAACTAAGTTTAGTGAAGTATAACCGAAAGTTCAATTTTCCAAAGTAAGGCTAGTAGAACAACTGAAGCATCTTTGAAAGAGCCAAAAAAAATGACATTTAACTAGAGGAACACCATATTAGTTCAGGCCTGCATAATGAAATAATTAAGCATCATAGTACAAAGATGTGGATACTTCAAGTAAGAAAATTCTGAGTTAGCTACTTATTTCGAGTATCATATATTGCAATATCAGCAATAATTCCAACGCTTTTATAAGTTAATACCAAGAAGAAAAAGGTGGAATTTGAGATTATGTCACTACTGAGGCAATGGATGAGCAAAAGCAAAAGAAAACAAAACTTGTACTCATTTTACAACAACCTTTTCACTTTGATTTCAACTTTTCTTTCTTTAAAGATTGCTGAATCAAGGTATTCAGCTTATAGCGTCACCAAGTTTTTTCAATGTAATTATTGATTTATCCTCATTTTAATTCCTCCGCAAAGTAAAAAATGAATAAGAAGAATTTTTTTAAAAAATATTTATTTTTTGGGCCCGGGCCAGCCCAAGCTTGACCCTAAATATTGGGCCTAGGGCCAGGGCTTGGAGTACTGGGCCTGTATAACCCCCTCCTTTGGCCCGGCCCGGCCTGATTTCCACCCTCTTTGGCCTGGCCCAGACCCGTTTTCTCAGCTGACCCATTGGGTCGGCCCATGCCGGCTCATTGACATCTCTACATCCAGGTAAAGCTTTCAAAATAAAATTAGGAAGTTCAATTAACTAAAAACAACTCTTAAAACTCTAAAGCTGCCAAAGCCTTTGGTTATTTCTTTCACCTATGGCAAGGGATGAGGTAAAAGAATACGATGAGCTTGAATAGTTCAATAAGGTAAAAGATTCGGTGAGCTAAGAACTCTCAAGAGTCTAAAGCTGCCAAAGTATTTAACCATTTCTTTCACCTGTGACATATGACAAGGTAAAATAATAGGGTGAGCTTGAATAGCTCACTAAGGTACCAACATATCAGATGTACCACGACAAAGTTGAATGAAAGGAATATCAATAACCGATGATTTTCAATGAACAAATAACGTGCTTATATCAAATAATGAAATTAACGTTATTAAGCATTTTAATCCTATATGTGTGTGTGTGTGTGTATATTCATAAACTGCTATGAGAAAGAATACAGAGACGATTTACGTCATAAAGACCCAAAACATACAAACATCAAATGTATTCATACTGGTAGCATGCTGGTGTGTCCACTGATTTTTAGCATATAAGCAAACATGCGTCCAAAAAAATCCTCTCAAGTTTGAGAATCATTCAAACTTAAGAGGGTAACATAATAGTATCAACTGAACAATACTACTACATCTATCAAATTCCAAATATTGACAAGGAACAAGTAAACTAGTGGAAAAATACTCCAAAAGTAGTTTTGTAAAGTCGACTCAGCTGATTGGACCTGACTAAAAAGTATAGGAGTTAAATACTCAGTTGACCATTGTACAATTAGGAAAATTTAACTTCAATTACTAGATATCGATTTGCGTCAAAGTCACTATTAGACTCGTTAATTTCTCCAATTAGGTAATTACTTTAGCTTCTGTCAATCCAAGTTCATTAAGTTAGGATAAAGTCTTTCCTTTTCTGATTCCATTTCTTCTTCTTTCTCCCCAAATTCCCCTTCTTCTTTCTTTTCCCAGGTCCAATACCACTACCACGATGCTTCCACCAACCACCACCACGGCTTCACCACCAACCATAAAGCACAGTGTGACACACACAACACCTATGTCAGAAACACCCCTACCTCCCCAATACACACTGTTACACGCACACAATCTCTCTCTCAAGCGCGCGCACACACACACAAAACATGTACTGCCACACACACACGCGCGCGCATAACACCCACCCTCTCTCTCTCTCTCTCTCTCTCACACACACACACACACACACACACACTCTCTCTCACTCACTCACTCACTCACTCACTCACACACACACACACACACACACACACACACGTGAGCGCGCGCGCTCGTTGGCACACACACACACATACACTAACTAACACTATTATGGTGACACCCCCACCCCCACATACAAACACTTGCTGTCACAGACACAGACACAGGCATGCGTGCGCGCGCGCGGGCGCGCGCGCACACACACACACACACACACATTCTCTCTCTCTCTAACTCACGCGCACACATTCTCTCTTACACACGTACGTACGCACGCACGCACCCACGTACAACACACGCTCACACACACACACAACTTTCGTGACACCCTCCTACCTTCCCTACACACATAGAACACTAACACACATACCCACACACACACCCATCCATCCACACCTTCACGCGCACGCGTGCACACACACACACACACACACACACACACACTATCGTGGTAACACCCCTACCCCACACATATAATAGCCAATAGCCACACACACACACACATACACACATGTGCGCGCACACATACTATCACACATGCAGCTCCTTACCTCCCCTCCTACACTGACACACTGTCACCCCCCAACACTATCATGGTGACACCCTCTTCCCCCACACAACGAACATACACAACACCCCCTGTCAGACACCCACTCACTGACCCACCGTCACTCACAGAACACATACTGTCTCACACACATAAATTACAACACCCACACATTCTCACACATGCATTGACAAACACAATCCATAGAATTTGAGGTAAAAAAAAGGGAGAAAGCAGTTGTGGGGAGGAAGAAGGAAGATGTAAAGAAGAAACAAGACTAGGCAGGAAAGAGAGAGGGAAATAAGAGGCTTAAAAGACGTATTTATCCCTCACTAAAGGGCTTAAAAGGGCGGCAACAGGCTTGATTTGACAAATGACTTGATTGGACCGAATTTCAGAATTTAGTGATAAGTTTAACACAAATCGATGTTCAATAACTAAACTCTAATTTACGTAATAGTGCAATAATCAACCGAATATCTAACTCACAAGATAGTTGAAATAAAATACGGAATAAGACTCAAGGCAATAATAGACGAGTGTAAAATAAACAATCCAAGAATACAAGGGAGGTTGGTTCGAAATTCAAGGCCAACATTCTGAAGGGTTATTCTTGAACGAGTCAAAAAACGTGAAGCATCAACAAAGGTATTCTTCCAAGTTCTGATGGCCAGTGATGATTTAATTACTTTATGAATATATAATGGTTCAACAAACATGGTACATGGATGTTTAGGCATCGAAGATGCAAACAAAGGTGAAGGAAACGTCATTGGTCGTTAATGTAACAATACTTGACTTTTAAAAATTCGTCCACCATGCCTCGAATTAAGCCTTGCAACAAAAATTCAGATGGAGGCTAAAACTTCCCTCGCTAATGTAACAATACTTTTTAGATATCCGTCCACCGTGCCTTGAATTAATCCTTGCAACAAGAATTCAGGTGGAGGCTAAAACTGCCCGTAACTCAAAGGCAAAATATAGAATATAACCGAGCATTGGATGGCAACCTAAAAAGAAAGTATCAAGGTAAGACCCTTACCACAACAAAAAGTATAAATTCTCTCACCTTATTCGAGCAATATGGCAAACCCCATGCAATTATGACGTTACGGAAAATCTAACACCAAAACCCAAAAAATAAAAAATAAAAAATAAAAAAGAAAAAGAAAAATGGAGGGCTCAATCAAACCAAAAAAAAAAAGGCTATATATTTGACGTAAATAACTAATAGCTACAATAATTTAATAAGTATCGAATTAGGAGATCGAAAACCCAACCGAGGTGCAAGGATGGAATTGGAGAAGGCTACTGAAGAGAAGAGCGGCTCATCGTTTTAATCAAGCCCTAAAGTGACAAATTACACAAACCCCACCCCCCACACCATACTTAAGATACTTATTCAATTAGCTTCAAGTGATTTATACTTAACATAAATGTAGCTTAAAATCTCAAGTGCTAATAAACTGAAATTTAGTTAAACCTACAAATTAAAATAAGTGAAAGCGCTTTGTGTTCATTGTCTGTTTCTTTTTATTTTCCTTTTCTTGTTTTTTGACTTTCTTACATTTTTTCTGCTAGATACGCGTAAATCAGAGAGAGAAAAAATTGAGGTTGCATTGTACTTATTGCTAAATATTGACGTGGCAAGTTGGAGACGTGGATAGGCGATGTGGTCATGTGGCAATCACAAGAGAGATTTAGGTAGCGTTTAGTAACATTTAAATTTCCAGTTTTTTCTCCAGTTATGTAAGTTGGAAGAAAAAATGTGTTTAACACACAATTTTCGTTTTTTTTTCCCTTCACTTTTGAAAACCAGTTTTTAAAACGGGGCTATTTTCAATTTTGGAGTTTTGGGTTTTCAGTTTTGATTTTTGTTTTGAGCCCCCACCTCCCCCCCCCCCCCCAACCGTCACCCGCCATTGCCATCCGCCACCTCCACTGCTACCTCCATCGGCATCGGTACCACCACAGCCATAGCCAAAAAAAAAATTCAAAATAAAAATCGGCTAATCAAACACCAAAAACAAAAACTGAGTAATATTCAAACACCTATTTGTTTTTGTAAAAAATAAAAACTAAACTGGTACCAAAGAAAAAGTTCAAAATAAAAATTAAGTAATATTCAAATACTTATTTATTTTTGTAAAAAATAAAAAGTAAATTGATTTTTATTTTTATTTTTTTAAAAATTGAAAATCAAAACTGCAGGTGATTTTAAAAAGACATTTAGTTTAATTATATATTTGAAAGTGTTTCTTGGTACACTTAACGTATTCTAACACTTTATAATACTTTATTCAGTAATTAACATCTATTCGTACAAATGTTTTTTTAAAATCAACAACAATACTTAATAATACTTCAAACACACACACACACACACACACACACACACAACACAAAAGCCACTTTCCATTGTAGTCTTTCTTCTCTCTCAAATTCCTTGTCATGGCAGCTTTTTCTAGTTTACCCACACACACACAACAAGAAGCCTCTTTCCATTGTAGTCTTTCTTCTCCCTCAAATTCCTTTCCTTGTCATGGCAGCTTTTTCTAGTTTACCCAGAAAAAATTCGAGACCCCCTGGCCTTGACCGCGCGAGTTTCGTCATACCAGTTGATAAAATCAGAAATCCTGGTAGACCATGCATGGGCTATTACGTTGCATGCTGATGGGTTTGATTATGAGACAGATTGTTGGGTTTGAGAAGGCAATTTACAAAGATTTACCATTTTTATAGGAATGAGGTCATTGTCAGAATAACAGAGGGATTTGAATGAAGATTACATTAGAACAGTACCCAAAAGGACCACTAATTGCATGCTAAATGAACCACTCTCCCTCCCCGCGGATGTCTGTGTGTGTGTGTGTGTGTGTGTGTGTGATTCTCTGTCTGTTTGTTTGTGTGTGTGTGTGTGATTCTCTGTCTGTTTGTTTATGTGTGTGTGGGGGAGGGAAATTGTTGGGGTGGGGGTGAGTATGAGTGCCGTGTCATGGTATTGTCATGACATAGACCAATCAACTTGAAAAGATAGCCACGTGGATCTGTTTCATTAACATTTTTCCCATAAATATGGTCATAACCCTGATATTTTAGTGGATTTCAGTTTCCATCGGCCTTTGAACTAATTTGGTTCAAAAATAGTAATTTAGATATTTATTTTGTACTTTTAAGATATTTTGGGGTCCGTAAGTAAGTTGTACTGAGGTAATATTTCAAAGTACAAATTTGAGATTAGCCTCAATATCTATACTACTATTATTATTAAGGCTCAACACCCTTAAACCTTTTCTGAACTTCCCCTTCTACCCTTTTTTTCATTCTTTTGAATTCATTCTCTCATTCTTCAAATTTTTTTTTAGTAATGTCATTTAAGAAATTGGTACGGTATGTGAAATTATAATCAATTGTTTTCCGAGTTTTAAGTCCCACTACCGAACTTTTGATCATCTTTAGCTTCTTGCAATTAACTCGTAATTCATCGCTTCCACCGTTTTCCTTTTTTCATGTACGTATTTTCTCTATCTTTTCTTTTATAGAATATATGTTTGTCAAACTTTTAAAGTTTGTAATGTCTTGAGTTGCGATGTAGTGTACCCAAATAAACTTGTTCAAATCAGTGCTAAAATTCAGGCAAAAGTTTTCTCAAGTTAGATCTCGTTTTTGCAGTAAAACTCTGACTACGTCCACGAGAAAGACTTTTGAGCACTATTACAGGTCATACGGAGTCGGCATGAAGTGCCTAAAATTAAATATTGCTAGTCTACAAAGGCCAAGTACGTCTCCTTAGAGTTGTCAAACGGGCCGGGCGGCCCGCGGGCTGGCCCGACCCGGCCCGGTTCTGGCCCGGCCCCGTCCATGAACAGTAGCGGCCCCAGCACAGCGGGCTTGGGGCCTGGGCCTGGACCAAGCCTTCAATTCCTGCGAAAAAGCCCGGCCTGGCCCGGCCCGGAAACGGGTTTGGCTCGGCCCGAAGTCGGCCCGGGTCTGGCCCGGTCTGCGGCCCGGATCTGGCCCGGTCTGCGGCCCGGGTCTGGCCCGGTTTTGGCCCCACTTGTTTGAATTTTTTTGTTTTTTCCCCCCTTTCTTCCACCCCTTTTCCAAAATTCCACTTTTACCCCCCCAACAGCAATATAACGGCTAGTTTGGGGGTATTTTAGTCTAATCTATATTTTTTAACTCCTTTACACTCTTACCCTCCCCAACAACTATAAACGGATAGTTTGTAGGGGTATTTTGGTCTTTTGTGAAGTTTCTAAAATCTATAAATTCACACCATTTCTCTCTAATTTTTCACACCAATCTTCTTACTCTCTCTTACCTAAACATTCTATATTTCTACAAGCTTTGCTACTATTTTCCTCTCCAATTACTACTCTTGCTAATTACTACTAGTATTTACTAATTAGTACTCTTGTTTATTAATTACTAGTCTTGCTAAATTCTTTTTAATTACTAACTCTCTAATATTTGTTACTCGTTCATTCTTTTAATTGTTATTTTTTATTACTACTCTTATACTTGTGTATTTAGTTACTCTTACAAAGTTTAGCTCGAAATATGGCTGGATTATTGAAGAAAATGAGGCGTGCATCGTCATCACGAAAAACATCATCATCATCGCAAGCACCACCACCAGCACAAGCGCCAGCGCCACGGCCATCACAAACACCAATCCAAGCACCACCACAACCATTCGTTCCTGGACGAATGAGTACAGGCTGTATGATAGATACCCAAGCCAATTGGGAGTTCAATCAAAACATTCCAGATTTTGAATACACGCCTGATGAAGACCCCCCGCATTATAGTCAAGGACGCAGCTCGGTTGGCGAAGCTACTACTCCGTGGCATAATCTCAACCCTATGCCTGGTCATGATGAAGAAGGGCCGAGCAATGCCTCCGGTAATGAGCCAGAAGTCCAAAAGGGGAAAAAAAGAAAGCCGAGTGTTGGAATCATTTCGATGTAGTTATGGTGGACGGCATCCGAAAAGCTCGATGTAAGTACTGCGCTAAATTATTTTCGTCTGGTAGTGGTAATGGACATCTTAACAGGCATTACCCTCTGTGTGCACCTCGACAAGGCCACGTCGAACCTACCCAAACGCAGTTATCTTTTGACGGTAAGTTATTTGTTTATAATCAGCGAGAGCAAAGAGACGGTCTCGCTGAATTTGTTATTCATGATGAACAAGCCTTTTCTTTTGCCGATAATCCTAAGCACTCTAGATATATGAACACATACGTTCAACCTTTGTACAAAAAGGTTCATAGAAACACAACTAGATCCGATGCACTCCGACAGTACAATGCTGCTAAAGCACGCCTTATCGATTATTTCGATAAATTTGAAGGTAAAGTTAGTCTTACTTCTGATATTTGGCAATCTCCTTATACTTTTGTTAGTTATTCTTGTGTGACCGCTCATTGGATTGATGTAGATTGGGTTATGCACAAGAGAATCATCGCTTTCGAGCACTTCCCTTATCCGCATGATGGAATGAACATTGCTATTCTTATATTAAAAGCATGCACCACATTTAAAATTAAGGATAAGATTATGAGTGTTAGTTTTGATAATGCTTCTAATAATAAAGTTGCTGTTGCAGCTTTAAAGGAGACGCTTCAACCTGTACTTAATGGTGAATTATTTCATGTTCGCTGTGTTTGTCACATTATTAATTTAATTGTTCAAGATGGTTTAGCTGCTGCAGGAGATATTCTTCTCAAAATGAGGGGTATGACAGCGTATGTTAATAGCTCGAGTCCGAGAACACAACAATTTAAAACGTTGTGTGTTCAATATAATATGCCTCGCAGGAGAGCAGTTACAGATGTGGTCCACAGGTGGAACTCTACATACCACATGCTTTTACACATTCTGGCATACCGAGAAGTCTATACGCATTTTCTACTAACCCAGTTCCCAGCCGGCTTGCCAACTCAAGAGGAATGGCAGATGGCCACATACCTAGCTGAATTTTTGGAGGTATTCTACACGTCTACCAATTTATTGTCTGGTACGTACTATCCCACCTCTCCTCTCGCTGTAATAGAAATTCTGAAGATGGCTACAATGTTAACAAAATGGAGATATATAGGACCCTTTAAGGAAATAGTAAAAGTGATGGATCAAAAATTTAATAAATATTGGAGTAAACTGCCTGCTATTTTTACTGTGGCTACTTGTTTAGATCCTAGGTTAAAGTTGCATGGCGTGAACGCCTCGATACAAGAGATATCGAAATTAATGTGCTACACAGCAGAGGAGACAACCGCATTCACAGCAAAAGTGAGCAAGAGGTTTGAGGACTTGTTCAACGTCTATCGTAATTCTGCTGACGTGCGCGGGCGAGCTACATCATCATCCACTGTTGAGAGGTATTATGCGCCATACCTTAAGGGCTTTGAACATCTAGTAGCAAGACAACTACCAGGTGAAGGTACTTCTAATTCGGCAGGTTCGTATACTTTTTCCTCTTTTAATGAGATTGGTGTATATGCAAATACTGATCATTATTCTGATTTATCAAGGCAAGAACAGGTTAATTTTAATTTGTTAAATTTTTGGAAACAAAATCAAAACATGTATAAAACTTTATCCCAAATTGCACGGGATGTACTGCCAGTGCAAGCCTCCACGGTTGCTTCAGAGTCGGCATTTTCAGCCAGCGGGAGGGTTTTGGATGACAGGAGGAGTCGTCTTAACCCCGAGTCGCTCGAGCTATGTGTATGTTGGAAGGATTATCTTGATGCGAAATACCGCGAGCAAGATAAACCGATTGATGATAGGAAGAGCAGTGACTCGGATATTGAAGTACTTCTGGATGATTAGGTAATTTGTTTTTATTTTCCTCTTTTGATCCTTTTGGTTGACGTTGCAGATTTCTTGATCTTTGATTGCTGATATTTTGGATAGACATGCATTATTATTTTGATTGTTAGAATTTTAAGAATAAATTTTTTCACAAAATATACTTTTTTTCCATATATATAAAATAAATTTTTACAAGCAAGATATATATTTTTTCGTATATATAAAAAAATAGGTAACTTCGCCTGTTTGTTTACAAGCAGCCGGTCCCAAGCCCGGATAAAAGGAGGAGGGCCTATGAATACATTTATTATTTTTCTATATAAATTGTTATGTGTTAAGATTTTATTAATAAAGCTCACCAAGAAGAGTATGAAAATGTTTAACATATAATAAAAAATATAATGGCTAACAAATAAATATGTATATACATACATACATATATATGTATATTACTTATAATGAAATAAAAGGATAAAGATTAGGTTCGTTAAATTGTGAATATTGCCTAGAGATGAAATTTAAAATTGAATAACAAGAAGAAAAAAAAAAAAAAAGGGCCCGGGCCCGGCCCAAGCCCGGCCCTAGCTATTGGGCCTAGGGCCAGGGCCTGGACTGGGCCTAGGTTTGCCTTCGGCAGGCCCGGCCCGGCCCGGTTGGCAGCCCCACTGGCCCGGCCCCGGCCCGGCCCCACAGCAGGCCCGATGGGCTTGGGCTGGGCCGGCCCAAGCCCGGCCCTTTGACAACTATACGTCTCCTTGAGCAGGGCGATGGACTTTTTTCTTCAGGTGACTTTTTCTTATATTAAAAATAAAAAGGCACTTTGGGCTTGTGGGACATCTAGCTACCTCCAAATTAAAAGTACCTGTGATACGTATGCACAGACGCATTTATACAATGTTATTGCTGACAAGGCAACGTGGTTTTCTCCAAAAGTCATTGTATCTAAGTAACTTGGGGCTATTAACTTTAAAAAAAAAAAAGAGTACGAGATGTTGCACCTCGGAACTTTGTGGTGAATTTAAAAGGAATAAGATCAATGTTTTTTGGGGGCAAGAACTTTTAGGAAGCCATCATAGTATAATTTCCTCCGTTGCAGCGTAGATGAATTCAAGAAAAATCTATCACCGGTCCATCGGACTACTAGCCTCGATCCGATAGTCTTCAATTTCGGCATGCAAAGGCTCGGTACCACCCGTCCCTCTCCATCATGCTACAAAGTTGTTATTCATTTTTCTTATTTCATTTTCTTTCGTTCGGAGAGCTCCGAAGGAACTTGAAGTGAGAAACGGGAGAAGGAGAGTTCATGTCCTTGTCCACCGCACATCATGGCAAATGTGAAACTTATTGACGTCATGGAAAACTCATTGACGTCAGGGAAAACTCATTGACGTCAGGGAGATTCGCATGAGTTGATGCCAGGTCTGCCCTAGCCTACATATTGGTAAATGTGAAACTTATCCACCGCACATCACGGCGACCGGAGCTCCACTTGCTGAAAGCGTTTCCAACGGTAGCCGGTAGGCTTTCATCTTCATCTTCTTCACCATCAACCGAACAATCCGTTGTTCATGGGTCCTTCTCGGCCCAAAACCTTCAACCTGGAACCGTAACACCACCAGCTCAAGCACAGCCACATGTGTTAAATCCCGTTACAAAAGCAGTACAAGAGCAAGAGCTAGGTAAACTGTTTATTGCTCTAGCAGTCCCTGTTGCTATGGGTACTTTGTTTTACTATAAGGGCAAAAGTTCTTTACCCTTTAACGCGCAATTCACCGTGGCATGCTCCCTGCTGGGATTTGTCGTGATTACGGTTGGATTGTTGTGGCGATATTTGATACCCAGAATTGCAGATGCATTTGAACAATTTGGGATCGCCTTGGTGCTCCTTGCGTTTCATGTTGTGGTGGGTTCATTTCTACCCCCAACGTTTATTTGGGTTCCAGTACTTATATGGAGCGCAGCTATCTCATATTTAGCTTTCACGGCGTCTTGTCATACCCCTAACACCGGAGGCTAAATCTTGCTATCTCCAGTCTCTTAAGGTGAGTCGTGATTTCCATTTTGTTTTTGCAAATATATATATGATGGTCATGATTCTATTCATGTGAAGCGCAAATGTTCTATTTCCGTTAAAACCTAAGATGGTGTTTGATAACGTTGAGTTTAAAGAGCAGCCATCAAACTCTTTCTCAAACAAATTTGTATAAACATCCCTACCCATGCAACCTGGTGCTACAGTGAGGGTGTTCGTGTGTGTGTGACCTCTGCTTCTTTCAGGTTAAAGGTTGATGGAGATCGAAAGAAGCCCAAGCAAACAAATCCTTTGCGACCTCCGCTGAAGCCACCACTGCCACTTCAACGTCAATCTTAATTTCCCTCGCCTCTCCCGTCCACTAGGCCCAACGATGAGAAAAAAGAGATGGACAAATTAGAACCAAACCTGACCTCAGTTATCCGCCAGAACCTCTATCTCTCCACTGTGCCACCCCCTCTGCCCCGGCAATCCGCCACCAGCTGCCTTGCCTGCTCTTATCTCTTTCTCCTCCACCTCCGTTTCTCGATCTTCTGGCTGCCTCTTATGGTCTTGGTAGTGTGTGTGTGTGTTTGCCCCTCTGGGGGGGGGGGGGGGGGGGAGGACATGTCTGTGTGTGCGAAGATTGGGAGTGGGGGTGGGATTAGGGAACAGGGGTGGGATTGGTAGTGTGTCTGGTTGCCTTGAGCCGGGATGCGTGGGCTCGTCACTAATGAGCATGGTGACCGATGTGTACGAGTTGAAAACGGTCATAATTTCGACATGGAGATGATCCACGTTATATGTAAGTTACAAGTGCAGTTAGAGCGTTATATGTTAGTAGAATTAGTGACTAGTAATTGTCTATAGCTTAATTGCATGTCTACGAGTTACTTAGAAAATGTAAGAAGTAGAGAACAAAATTTTTAAGTTATGTTGTGAGTTCTTATCAAGATTCTCGGTGTCTGTCTCTTAATTTGTGAGTTTCCAAAGTAAGGTGGCCCGTTACAAATCAGATACTGTCCGAGATAATTAACGTTTGCACTCCCTGGTGTTTACCTTACTAGGCTATTAAAGCAATTACCCCTGGTTGAAAAGGTTTGATAAGTTGGTCAGTAATCGTAAAGCTGATACTTTATTAATAATTTGTCATTGTTCAGACTTTAAACCCGGTTTTGAAAGTTTTTAAGGTTGTATGTCTTTGGTTAATCATATTGCAGTAACGAATTATTTAGTCGCTCTGTGCTATCTCTATCGGCTTATACATAGTACTCTTTCTTGTTGCCTAAATGGGAGTTGGAGACTAGGTCGGGCCCTTAATTAGAGTTCCTAGCGTTATAGTTATGGCATCAAAGTAGAGAGTGGGGATGAGGTTGTGTGAGTTAGGGTTATGGTTTAAGTTGTAAGATCCAGGTAATTAGGGGAGGTTGATGCATTAGTAAACCATCGGCTCAAACTTGAGCATGTTACTTTGAAGCTGCTTGAGCTTAGAGTACGATTTGGTGGACTAGAGATTGATTTGATTTATATGGATTTACTCAGAACTTTGATTCATATTGTGTAGTTTGGTCTCATTTGAACGCTGGCTAGATTATGCACATTTTTTGAGGATACAATGGGAGGAATGTAATGACCCAAGTTGTAAATAATGCATGAATGTTACAGTTTAGACTAAGCTGAACTATTAACCAATTTTGAAAGTTGTCGAGTGGATTCTTAAGCAACTAAGCTGAAATTTGATTGCAAGATGTAAGGGGATCCTTTAGTAACTAAGCTGAAATTTGATTGTAAGATTTCAGAGCGCTTACATTGAAATTGCCAATATATAGGCAAAATATGTGGACGAGATACTATTAAGGTGGGGGAATGTAACATCTAACTAACTCATTGTTTCTGCTTTTTTCATATGTCGGATATTGAGGACATTATCGAAACCACTGCTCTAATTATATATAACTTTTGCTACCTAGTATTATATATTCAGCAGTTTAGTATTGACAGAGCAATGTTGTTTCAGCTAAAGGAATCAGATGACTAGCCGCTTTTGCTTGCCATGCACAAATAGATGTCTAGCTTCCAAGACTGGGGACATGTTGTTGTGAAAAGATCTCTTATCCATTCTTGTCTTTTGGTTATGTATAAAGCTGTAATATTAGGCTTATCCTTTCTTGTCTCGTTTTGTATAAAGTTGTAAATATTAGGCTCTATTGTTATATTGGTGTGTTGGAAGTCTAGTATCACATATTGTCTTAAAACAAATACTGAAAATGTAAGCCACCATAAAGTGCCCAGGGCAAATGTAAGCCACTGAAAATGTCTTAAACACATATTTGTTCTCCTTTCTATCAAAAAAGAAAAAAGGCAGGAAATTTTACTGGGGAACAATGTTGGGCTTTAGTGTGCACTAATTGATTATATATTTGTTAGAACTTATCTTTTGGTTATGTATAAAGCTGTAATATTAGGCTTATCCTTTCTTGTCTCGTTTTGTATAAAGTTGTAAATATTAGGCTCTATTGTTATATTGGTGTGTTGGAAGTCTAGTATCACATATTGTCTTAAAACAAATACTGAAAATGTAAGCCACCATAAAGTGCCCAGGGCAAATGTAAGCCACTGAAAATGTCTTAAACACATATTTGTTCTCCTTTCTATCAAAAAAGAAAAAAGGCAGGAAATTTTACTGGGGAACAATGTTGGGCTTTAGTGTGCACTAATTGATTATATATTTGTTAGAACTTACATTATATGCATAGGTTAATGTCAAAGTAGTATTCTAAACCGTCAAATCTAGCTCAAATACTTCATGTCATGAATGTATTAAATGAGTACCTCAAATTATTTTTGCAATCAAATTTAATCCGACGATAGAAAAAGCCTAAGAGGCATTAAAATTTAAGGGCAATTTTGGCCTTTTTTAAACGCTTCACTAACCAGTAATATTAACCAAAAAACCCACGAAAAGGATTGTAGTCTTTAATGTAATTCACTTTATACTTCCTTTTTCAAGTAAAAAACTTGGCAACAAAACATGATGTTGCCATAAGGCAACAATAAAACCCTAAAAATCGTCATGTTTCCTATTTTATATTTTGCAACCCAAAACCTACTTTTATTCGTATTTTGACCCCTCCACCTTCACCACTACACTCCACCACCGCAGCCTACCAACCTCGCCTTAAAACCAATAACCGTGACTACCACACAACGCACCGCCGCCGCCACAGTCAACCACCACACGTCTTCCTCTACTCAACAGCACACACACACACACACACACACACACAGCCACCACTGCCGCACCACAACAGGTGCTGCACACGCTCACTCACACCACAATAGATATCTACTATGGCCATAGAGACCCTTCTCCACGTCCTCGCCTTCGCCATATCCAGCTTGCAAGATCTGCACCGGCACGCCTCCAGTCGTCGCCATTTCTTTCTCAAGCTCCCATTTCTCCCCTTCCAGTGGCGACGAGATCAAAAGGCAACCGCAAATTTGGGCATGTATACTTCGATAAAGAGAAACAGATTCCCGTGAAAGATGGTGCCAGAATATGTGACGGCAGGTTGGTCATTGTGTAGATGGGATTAAGGGGTGCAATCACAAATTTCGAAAGTTTGGGCGTTTGTGTGTAAATGTCTCATTGGAAAATAACCTAGGTATGACACATGGCACTTTTTTTTAGGCTATCTTCCTATCTTTGCCGGCAACATGGTTTGCCAAGTTTCTTCCTTTTGGAATTGATAACTTCACGTGCGATTATTAGTTCTTACAACATTTTTTTTTCTTTTTTATGACCCTCTCATAATGTTCCCAGTACAATGGAATAAAAGTCAGTTTAGTCCCTTTAATATATTTTTAGCTGTTACGATCCTTGTAGTTTACTCTGTTAGCTAACATAGTTTTTTTACCATTTTTTTTTGTCAAATTCCTCATGACAGAAGCAAAAGAGTCATTTCGGTGAAGGAAACTCCATAACGGTACGTATTGATGAGTTGCTGAAATAGTTCCAAAACTAATTCTTTAAAGTTGCAATCATTTTTAACGTTGCAACATTAATTTTTAACATTGCAACATTAACATGGACATGGGGGCACTATTTCTGTCTGGATGGATTGGCGACCACCTCAGGAACGTGACGAGTAATTACAAATTTTCCTTGAGGAATTAAGCAAGCACCGGAGTGTCTCATACTTATTCATCCAGCATTCCAATCTCTGGAATGTTCGGCTCTTGTTTAATACATTCCTTCCTTCAATCGTCTTTCTCATCTTACAATTAGTGGCTCAGGAAATGCATTCCGTATGTACGTATCGTTTGAGGCACTGAAGAGGTTTTGCAGCTATCTTCAGCAATGCCGTTTTTTGCTTCTAGTTCAGCTTAGGATCTGAAAGAGAATGGTTTGGTGGTGTTTAGCACGTTCTACCTCCCTGAATTGCACTATTGCCACTGTAGTGACTAGGGCTTCTCATACTATTTTCTTGTTTGTTATAATGTCCTTTTTGTACCTTTAGTTTTGTAATTCTGGATATGGGTTTGTAAGATGCTTCCTTTGGTATATATTTTTTAATTCTCTCAAAAGAAAAAAAAAAAAAAAACCCGTTAGCCACCTTTGCGCTCTCTCTCTCCCTCTCCGTCCCTCCCCCTCCCCCCTCCCCCTCTCTCTCTCTCCACACCTATTTCTCTTTTGCTATATCCTCACCCTTTTCCCCTTATACCACCACTAGTCCACCAATGCCACCACATAACCGCCACATATCACCACGGGCACCATTAAGCCACCAAATGGCACCACCCACCCAATAAGTTAAGCAAAGAACCACCCCAGTTTGAGACTTATAATTGTACCACCAACATCTGCTTATGATATTTTTAAAACAAACCGGTGCCATAACTGGTCCAACTGATAGCACCAGACGACCTCACTTATCATAATCTATGTCATAGACGTATCGTGCCTATTGAGCTATTTAGATTGTTGTGTGAGATAGATTGTTAGCTGAAGAATTCAGATTTGCTATTGAGCCTTTATTTGCAAAATTATTTTTATTGTTGCTATTTTTTTAAGCTGTTATTTGTTTGCACCATGTGGTATTTACCTTACAGCGCTATTTGAGTTCAACCCACCCCCTCACCCTTCCTTCGTCATCCCCATAGGTTGACAAGATGTAATATCTTGTTTAATATATTTATTTATTTTCTTCTTGTAGCAATATAAATTTCTAAGTAAATGTTTTTATACCATTTTCATAATATTAGAATATTTTGGAGGTTTTTAAGTACTTAATGTTGTGGAGTCTTTACGAAGGTTTGTTATAAGATAAGAATTGGGATTTTCTAGCCCCCGTTTGGTTCTTCGATCTTGATCCCTTAGGCGTGAGATACTAGGAGAGTAGGGATTGCGTTGCGTGTTAGAATTCAAGGTGGTGTGGCGTTCAATTTCATTGTCGAATAGTATGATTGAGGCAAGGGATTCTAACTTTCTTGCTTTGGTTAGAGATTATTCATGTTTTTTGTCTTCGGCGTTCTTTACCTTTGGACATGTTAACAAATTGAGCTTCTTGGGTCGTGCTTATAGATTTTTATCAGTAACTTCATTTGTGCAATCAAATTCGTATTCTCGTTGCTTTTTTCTTTTTATTTTACAATTTATTGATTTAGATTGTTAACATTTCATTCGTTACTCATCCTTTTCTTGTGTTTTTATACTTTCTGAAAACTTTGTGATGTTCACATTAACTTATTAATTAGCTCTAGGTGTTCTCAAAATCTCAGATTTTTAATATCAAAGAAAAACTTTAAAGTCGATGCCTTGTAGAAGTCCAGAATTTTGTTGTTTTTGGCACCTACTTTTATTTATTGTAGAATTTTCATTGCTAATTAGCTTTTTAGTGGTTCATATTTTTCTGAAAATATCAGTAAGTCAACTTTAACTTTTTAGTTTTGACTTTTCTGATATTCTTTATATATATTTTTTTTCCAGAAAGGCCATTGTTCATAACTAGTCTATGCAGTGATATGCTGTTTCGGACAGACACTTCGATTTGCTATGAAATCTCCATTACTAATTGATTTTTAGTGATTCTTATCTTTATAAAAACCCCAGCAAGTCTTCCTTAACTTTGCGGTTTTGTCTTTTCTGTGATATTTCATATTTCTAGTTCAAAACGGCGATTTACTAGTCTGTGCAAAGATATGATATTTCTGGCATTTTGCAGATCAGTGCAATTCAATTTGCTTTAGATTAACTGCTTCTCATCCATTTCGTATGAACTTGGATATTCTGAAATCCGTAGGGAATCCTTTATGACTCTTAAGTTTTGTTTTTTATCAGAATGATTTTATTTCTTGGTCTGAATTGTCTTCAAATAATGTTGGTCAGTGCTGAAAGGAATTGTTTCTGAACGACTTTGCCCACCTAGACCTTACATGATTAACGCCACCCTGTTATGGGATTGTCTTGTGAGATTCAGCTGGTTTGATATAAATCCTTCATCTATTTGATTTTTTTTTTGTGTATTTTACCATTAAGATGAACAATTCTTATTAAAGGGAGCCTTTTAAGACCTTTGTAGTCACCTAGTGACCTTTATAGTTACTTTTTATAGTCGTCCAGTGACTTAGTAACTTTTTTAGTCACTTTTAGATAGCCCTATTGACAACGGTATCAGGTTATCAATATGCATTTTGTATTTTGATTTTGTGTTTAATTTGGGACTTTAGGAATACTTAATGATCATTTTCAATATTTGCTTCATCTCATTTGTATCATTGTCGATTAGTCGTCACTTGCTCGTCAAAGTTTTCACTTAGTTTGTGACTTTGGATTATTGTATTGTTTGTTTTCTATTCCTATTTGGTTCCCTCTTCTGGGCTATTAGAGCTCACCCCACATTCGTTTACATTGTCCGTCACCCCAGGTGATACAGGTGACTCGAGGCTCTAGCAAGCTCGAGGAGTTTCGAGCATTTGTTAATAACTATAATTGGACAATTTAATTTCTTTACCTTTAAGAACTTTTCCCGTCTTTATCTAAAATTAGAATTTTGTAATTTGATTTTGTTGAAACGATTACAACATTCATCGTGCTACCACGTAACACGTAATGGGTTCGAAAACATACCGTACGAAGTCTCCGAAAATTCCGACGTAGGATCCTTGTTGTTACGAGCCTCCAACACGCTTGATCTTTTTCGCAGGTACGAAAACGGCTACTAGAGTCGAGTTCTTCGTCCACGAACCAAATCCTAGAGCTTGGTGATTGCTCTAGAGAGAGTGCTATAGAGAGAGGGATTATTGCTATGACTTACTTGATTTATTGGGATATCTCTAGCCTTTATATAGAGATACAATTAGAGACTGGCTTTACCTCCAACTCTTAGGAGATAAAGATGTATTTACCTCAAACACTTAGGAGATAAATATCCTCTAATTAACTGTAATTATCCAGACTAACAAATACACATTATCTGTTAGTGGGCGGATAATGGGTCCATTGACCCAATTTATTAACAGCTCCCACTCGCCCACACACAGGGCAAATAAATCGTAGTCCCTCTTTATCTCTCGTCCACTCATCTCCTCATACAGGAAATGGAACGTGCGACCTACGAGAAAGGATGTCCAGTTGAGGAGTATTGTATTAAGTTATCACCAAACTAACACAATACATCACTCCAATAAATCTCGTATGTACCCCAGATAGTTCAACTACACCAGATTAAACACTCTCAAATCCCTCATAATGAGCAGTGTTAAACCTCTCATATGTTATGTATTCATGACTCATATCGAAACGAAAATCGACAAAGTCGCCCGGGCTATGAATCACACAACATGATGTAATATTGAACTTTCTTCCCAAAGCCCTCATGTCATTCCAATTAGACCCAACCGCTTTCCTAGACATGCCCCGCGAGACCGCATCATCCATGATCCAAGGGTACATGCTAAAGTAGCGACATTGAGTATCCTCTTCATGACATAGTCTAAGGTGAAAAGGGTACCATATATGATCAAAAATTTTGATCCAAGTGGCTCACACAGTGACGAAGCAGGGATTCATTCGTCACTCCCACTGTCGGTCTGCATTTAGCACATGCAGTATGATTTGCATGCTATGGCGTAACCCTCAAGGGCGTGTCACATAAATGTATAATAAAATACGCCATACGAATCTAAGTCTAGTCGCTGTACAAGCGCCTAACCTGAGTTTTTCAGCCCAGTCACTCTCATAGTGCCTGCCTGAAATCTCACATTCGGCTGTAAACAGGCTACATAGAGTTGTGGAGATACTCTATGATCGACCTACATTTTTAGGTCTCATCTTAGCTCCAACTAAGGCGACATGTTTGCTTTATAAGCTGTATCATCTTATTCGCCCACTTGGCGCTTAAGACAATTATGTCTCATCTTGCTCGCTATCTTAGCGCCAAGGTGAATTACCCGTGTGAGTGGGTCAATTCGAGCCTGGTGACACTCTCAATAAGGATGTATATGTAATCACAAAGATTATCCATTCATTCCAAAATAAACTCAAATCAAGGAATGAAAATTTAATATAATAAATGTCAAGCACATAAGATGCCATAAACATGTCAAAACCTACGGAGTCCCATACTCCTAATGTGAGAAAGGAAAACATCTCTAGCAATGGGCTTGGTCAAAGGATCAGCCACCATTCTGCCAGTAGGTATATGTTTCATGGACACCTCTCCTTGCGCAACTAAAGTTCTAATGAAGTGATAACGAAGGCCTATGTGTTTGGCCTTCCCATGATATTTGGGGTCCTTTACAAAATCTAGGGCAGCTGTATTGACACAGTGAACAGTGACAGACTCATCTGCATGAGCTGTAACCCCTAGAGACTGTAAGAATGACCTCAACCAAACAGTTTCCTGGACTGCTGCTGAACAAGCAACATACTCCGACTCTATCGTGGATAGGGCGATGCAAGACTTTTTCTTGCTGTACCAAGAGATAGCTCCACCTGAAGTGGATATGCGCTCATCTCTATCAGCGCCCCAATCAGCATCGCTGTATCCTCTCAGTCTCAAGTCTCCACCATGATAACACAGGACGAGATCAGCGGTTCCACGTAAGTATCGAAGAATCCTCTTCACCGCATTCCAATGAGCGGGTCCAGGATTACTCTGATAACGACTCACCATTCCAACGGCAAAGCAGATGTCTGGACGCGTACACAACATAGCGTACATCAGACTCCCAACTGCAGCCGCGTAAGGCACTTTGGACATCCGATTCTTTTCCTCATCATTCTTTGGGCATTGGTCTGTTGTTAAAGTACACGCCTTGTCCATTGGAGTGTCTATGGGTTTTGAGTTATGCATACGAAATCGTTCAATGACTTTCTTGATGTATGTCTCTTGAGACAAACCGAGAAGTCTCTTTGGACGATCACGTATGATTTTAACCCCGAGCATATAATTAGCTTCTCCCATGTCCTTCATCTCAAAAGTTGAGGACAACCACTGCTTAGTGGCGACAATGGAACTCATGTCATTCCCAGCTAAAAGAATGTCATCCACATACAAAGAAAGGATTAGAATATTTTTCTTGGATCGTTTTACGTAAACGCAATGGTCTTGTTCAATCATTTCAAAACCTATAGAGGTAATGGCATGATGAAACCTAAAGTACCACTGCCTAGACGATTGTTTGAGACCATATATAGAACGTTTGAGACGGCAAACTTTGCGCTCATGTCCTTTGACTTCAAAACCCTCGGGTTGAGCCATATAAATCTCTTCGTCTAGTTCTCCATTGAGAAACGCAGTCTTAACATCCATATGAAAAAGTTCTAAATCCTGCTGGGCGACAATAGCTAGGATCAGACGAATTGAAGCAAATCTCACCACTGGGGAGAAAGTATCTTCATAGTCCACACCCCGCAGTTGGGTATAGCCTTTCGCCACAAGACGTGCCTTATACTTGTCGATTAACCCATCTACCTTGCGCTTGACTTTAAAAACCCACTTGTTTCCAATAGTCTTGCGCCCTGGCGGAAGGTCAATCAACTCCCAGACTCGATTCTTTTCCATTGAGCTTAACTCATCCTTCATTGCAGCCATCCACTCATTTCTAGCAGATGAAGATAAGGCTTCTTCCACAGAAGTAGGCTCGTCTTCATCATTTGGAGTGCACATAAGAATTTCTCCGTCAATCTCAAAACGACGACGTGGAACTCTTCCTCGTGCACCTCTACGCAGTTGAGAATCTTGTTGACCTAATGGTCCTTGTGGTGTGCTCCCACTGTCTGGGATACTCCCACTAGGTTGAAGGTCACTTACACTATCTTCAGCGACAACCGGATGAGGAACTAATTCCCCACCTTCGCTTGAAGATGGTAAAGTGGGTTCAACCTCCTCTAACTCATAGAGGTCAAGATTCTTACTCGCATCTCCAATGCTAGGAAAATCACTCTCTATGAAATCGACATCACGAGACTCTATTTCAGTCCTTCCACCATTTGGATGTTCACCATACATTACATAGCCTTTAGAGTTTTCAGAATACCTTAGAAAGATACTCTTCTTTGCTCTAGGCCCTAGTTTCCCATACTTATGAGAAGTACTGTGAACATAACCTGCTGAGCCCCATGGGCGCAAGTTATCCAAATTTGGCTTTTGGCCATTCCAAAGCTCATAAGGGGTGGATTTGACTGACTGTGAAGGCACACGATTAAGTATATAGGCTGCAGTCAAAAGGGCATCCCCCCAGAAAGATATCGGAAGGTTTGCTTGCGCCATCATAGACCTAACCATGTCTAACAATGTTCTATTCCTTCTTTCCGCAACACCATTTTGTTGTGGAGTATTAGGAATAGTAAGTTGCCTGCGTATCCCCTTTTCCTCACAAAACTTCTTGAAGTGATCTGACAAATATTTGCGTCCTCGGTCAGTGCGAAGAGTTTTTAAATTCTTCTCTTTCTGATTCTCAACCTCAGCTACAAAGCGTTTGAAACAGTCCAAAGCTTCATAGCGGTGAGATATCAGATACACATAACCATATCGCGTATAATCGTCTATCAGTGTAAGGAAATAAGAGGCGCCATGGCGTGCCTTTACACTCATAGGTCCGCATATATCAGAGTGAACTAGCTCAAGTGGTTGAGTTGCTCTCACAGCCTTTCCAAAAGGCTTCCTGCATGCTTTACCGGCCAAACAAGCCTCACAAGTTTGTAGATTGACTTTTGCGAGTGGGCCTAAAAGGCCTTCTCTAGCCAAACGAGTCATTCTATCTTGGCCTATGTGGCCCAGTCTTGCATGCCAGGTGGTAGAATCATTCACAATATTATCATTCACCACATAAGAATAAGAAGACTGAGAATCAATTAAATCCAATTGAAAAAGACTATCCATGCGAAAACCATGTCCGAACAAAACATCATCCAAAAAAATGTCCAACTTATTACCCCTAAAAATAAAGGAAAAACCACTGTCTAATAAAGCAGTAACTGAAAGTAGATTAAGCCGAACTGTGGGTGCATATCGCACATCCTCTAGAATCAATGTGCGCCCAGTGCGCAACTTGAGCTGGTAAGAACCAACCCCTAGCACCTCTTCGGAGCTATTGTTTCCCATGAAGATATGTTTGCTACCCGCTGGAATCCGGTGATAATCTACGAACCCCTCTCGATCACGTGCTACATGTTTTGTTGCACCTGTATCCACAAACCACACAGGTTGGGAATGAGCAACCATCACATGTGAGGAAACATATAACTGAGAGAGAGATTCTGAAAGTACCTTCTTCGGCTCAGTGCAATCACGAGCGAAGTGTCCTTTCTGTTGACAGTTGAAGCATTTAACTTTAGACAGATCCTTTTTCCCACCACGTTTTCCTCTCTTGCGTTTCTTCATTTTTCCTTCCTTTGGCGCAGAAGTGCTAGCCTCGCCTTTCTTACCTTTCTTACTTTGTCTTTCGCGCTTGCCATTTGCATTGCGCGATCCCCCTTGGGCGACATAAGCAAGGGTCTTGTCAGTATCTCGAGTCTCGTCCTCAAGGATGACATGCTGTGAAACATCAGAAAAGTTCTTGATGTTTTCACTGTGGGTCAATATCTGTTTCATATTGGCCCACGAGGCAGGAAGGGACCTTATGACAGCTCTGACTTGCTGCTCATCTGTGAGCGCATGGCCAGCATCCCTTAGCTTACCAATCATATTGGACATCATCCTTAGATGTTCACTCATGGTATGTTTAGGGTCTTTTGTGTACTCCTCAAACTTAATCACAAGGCTACGAAGCCGCGTAGTTGAGGTTCCACCAAAAGAAAACTTGAGCTGATCCCATAAAGCTTTGCAAGTTGGAAGTTCATCATACTGCCCAATTAGATCATTTTGCAAGCTGCTCAACAAGGTGTAGCGCGCACTACGATCTTTCTGATTCCATTTCTGGTAGGCAGTGTGGTCTCTTAGGGGTTGCGCCTCAGTTGGCGCGACCATCTCCTTGGTCAAGTGCTCCTCGAGCTCTTGTTCGTTCAGCATGAATTTCATCTTTTTGTGCCAAACGTCATAATTATCTCCGTTAAGTTTCTCACCCTTAACGAGATCAGCTATGACATTTTTGGTGGCCATTATATTCACTACATTAGATTGCGCAAGGAAAAGACATTAATTATACATCCTTATTTTTATTTCAAAAAATTCAAATGAAAAACATAATCCTTCCTCACATCATGAAATCGAAAATCTGCTAAGCTCGTAATCATCTCCCATGTATGTGAGTTGGGAAAAATATTTTTCAAGTAATTTTTCGCAATAAATTTCATCATCATATAAGCCACAATATAATAAATCATCCACATGATAATTTAGAACAATATAAAATTGCACCATGCAATTAAATTTGCAAGGACTCCATTGAGCCCTATTGGCATTCTAATAACTTATGCTAAGAAAATTCTGGTTTGAATAATGTGCGTGCGAAATTACATCCCCGTACAAGGCTTTCTCGAAATATACAGGGAAATAGCAGAATACAACATCTTTGAGAATCCTACTACAAACTACTCCAATAAAACAAATGGAGATGCCGCACAACACATTATTCTCAAAAGAATTTTCTTAAAACAAGAGTAAACACATTAAACATAAGTTTCTTTAGAATGCCAATCTAATATCCATCCATTTAACCTAAAACTAGCATGCTCAAATAAGAAGTTAAAGGGTAATAAAATGGATGAATAGGCCACATTCTCCTTCCAAGGAAAACGGGCGTGAAGGCCTTGAAATTAGGTTTAAAAAGAAATGTGGGCTTACCAAAAGCCTAACAAATATACCTCAAAAGTATATTTAAACCATAACACAAATCAAGGCAAGCATGTAACAAATTAGACATAATTTATCTATGTCATATAACTCTCCAAAAATATTTATTGCTACTCACGAAGTGCAAAAAATAATATTTACGCATTATTCGTATTTTTGGGAACCACAAAAGTACCACAAAAATACTCACAAATGACCAAAAACTGAGAGATAAATCCTAAAAAATTGGCAAACAGTAAATTTATCCTTAATATGCCCTCTGGAATTAAATAAAAATTCTGTGTATAAAACAAAATTTTAAAGTTAATTTTTCATAGAAAAAGTCGTTTAAAAATTAAACAGAACACACACAGAGGGTATAAAGGTAATTCAACACCATAGAAAAAATTCAGAAGTCAAAACAAGACTTCACGCGCCGGCGGTGGGGTCAGAAAATGCCGGAAAACACCCTCACGCGCCACCATGCGCGTGGGGCAGCGTCTGAGTCTTCTAGGCAGGCGCGTGTAAAGCACGCGCGCGCGTGGAACCTTCTTGGCTGGGCGCATGTCGCGCGTGTCACGCGTTCCAGCAGCCTCGGCTGGCGCGTGGACGCGCGTGCGTGGCTCCTATGGGTGGCTTGGCTCACGTGCGGCGCGTGGGAGCGGCTTGGCGCGCGTGGGAGCAGCTTGGCGTGTGACTAGTCATGCGCGTGGCTCAATGGGCGCGTGACACATGTCACGGCTTGTGTGCACTGTTCATCTTCTTCGTGGAAAAACCCTAATTTTTTCCAGCGCCGCCATGTCGCGATGCCAACTTTTTAAGGCCATATCTCTCTCGTTTTTAAGCCAAATAATGCGTATGATATATCGTTGGAAAGCTTATACGACATAGATTAATTATGTACCAACCGATCATGATAAAAACAGAATATCATGCTCCGAATTTGAGTCCCAAAACTCGAAAAAACCACAGTTTTCTTGAAAAATAAAATCGTGATTTCTCACAAATCATGCATCCAAAAATCACGAAATTTTATGGAGTTCATCCTCAACCATAGGAGAACAAAACCATATAATTATTTTTCAGAAAAACATGCTCAAAAAATTTCGAATTTTAATAATGGGTCTCATTCATGTATCCGGAAAAAATCGTAACATGCACATAATTTAATCTAGCATGTTAAAGGCGAATCAACAAGTAATCATGCTCTGATACCAATGTTGAAACGATTACAACATTATCGTGCTACCACGTAACACGTAATGGGTTCGAAAACATACCGTACGAAGTCTCCGAAAATTCCGACGTAGGATCCTTGTTGTTACGAGCCTCCAACACGCTTGATCTTTTTCGCAGGTACGAAAACGGCTACTAGAGTCGAGTTCTTCGTCCACGAACCAAATCCTAGAGCTTGGTGATTGCTCTAGAGAGAGTGCTATAGAGAGAGGGATTATTGCTATGACTTACTTGATTTATTGGGATATCTCTAGCCTTTATATAGAGATACAATTAGAGACTGGCTTTACCTCCAACTCTTAGGAGATAAAGATGTATTTACCTCAAACACTTAGGAGATAAATATCCTCTAATTAACTGTAATTATCCAGACTAACAAATACACATTATCTGTTAGTGGGCGGATAATGGGTCCATTGACCCAATTTATTAACAGATTTAATCGTGAGTTTACTACTACGTTTTTGGTTGGATTTTAAAGAGTACGGATTCAATTTAGGTCTTTATGAGACATTTGTCACTAATGGAGTACTTGTGTTGTAATATACATATTGTAACCGGAAGTGTAGTAGAATATAGTTTCACTTTAGGAGTTTAATAAATTTAGTAACATCTTCAAAAGCTGGGGGCTCTACACAAGGACTGATAAGCTAGTCAGTGATAAGCTTTAGAGTGGATGATCGGTGATTTTTTTTGCTTTGACTGTTAAACATTTATTGTTGTTCGAAGGGACAAAGTTTGGGGGTATAAGATAAAAATTAGGGCAAATTACGCGTATGTTCCTGAGGTTAGGGTATAATTATAAGTAAAGATAATAGATTGGACAAATTACACTTATATCCGTTGACTAAACGAAATCTTAAAAATCCCAAAGGTTTTAATGAAAAGACTTTATTACTCATAAATTAGAACCTTATTATTTTTTTAATGCCATTACTTTATCTAAAAAAAAAGAAAAATAAAGATTAATGCCATTACTCTTCGCCCACCCACACCCACCCCACCCACCCCACCCCACCCCACCCCACCCCACCCCCACCCCTTTTTTAAAAAAAAAAAGTTAAGAACCCTATCATTAATATGAAAGATAACAATCGAACGACATTCCCATCTGATAGGAATTACGTTAAAATAATCGACAATAACAACTAATACTAGCAAGCATGCACAAAGCAGATAAAAAAAAACATGCAGATAAAAACAAACAACAATAATACTAACTAATACAAGATAACTATAACCTAAAACATGATAAAGACAAAATAAAAACAACCAATCACAAAGCATCAACTCACTTGTAGCCACAAGCCCAACGTTAGACATGTGCCCGCACCTGTCCTCGGCCACCGTGCATCTGTTCCGGCATTGAAAAAGCCACCTTTTCCCGCCATTTCCTAGCTGTCAACCTCAAATGCCCTCACAACCACCGACCGTCCCCTTTGACCCATCAAAACACCGACCAAGACCCTAAAGCATCAGTCTTCGCAACAGCAACCTATGTCCCTCAGTCATATACAATCGGAGGAGAACCTAGACTATCAGCTACCATGGAGCCTCTCAATCACTGGCAACTGCGTTCTGAAGAAGCACCAACTAAAACCAATCTTAACCTAACAGCTACTAACCTTCAATTGCAACGTCCCTCAAAACCTTTCTAGGGCAAGGGGGAATCAACTAGGGGGGAAGGGGGAAAGATCCTAGAAGAAAAAGCCTAACTCTAGACTCACCATCGCAGGACCAACCCACGACAGCGCCTCCCACCCGAATCTCGTTGGCAAAATTACCTAACACCCAAAGCCACCACAACCCAAGCAAGGGCACGCCAAGGATCCAAAAACATACCGCTTCCATTAAGTTCCAACCGATCACCAGCGTCGGAAATTATGGAGAGCCACTGAACTAATTGCAAGCCCTCGGAGCGGCAACACCCGTCTAGTGCCCAATCGCCCGCAAGATCCACACAAAAAACCCTAATAAGACCACAAACAATTAAACCACAACATCACAATCTACTTTACCATGTCACCACGCATCGGAGGAGACCGGCGGTGGCAGCGGAGACCCTTCGTTGATGGGGGAGAGAAGGTAAATTATGATATATATTAAACTGCAGCTAACCTTTCTTTAAATATTTAAGTCACTTAACCGACTTGAAGGTGGTCATTATGAATGGCTCGTATATGGAGAACTTGTCTTAAAAGTTTAAGTCGACAAGTCTTGCGTTCATTTGTGCATATGTTTCAATCACATTATGCAGACTTAGATCCGATCCTGGATCAACGCAACTTACACGTGCACCTCTAGAATCTTCTCCTGACATGGGCGTGAACCCAATATCGAGCAGTGCTAGACCCAGATTGCAAAACCGTGGCTTGTGATATCAAATGCAGGGATATAATAGGTAGTAAAAAAGAGTAAGTGCCCATCGCGATGGACCACGTACACATGATGAACCAAGATGACTTAAAAGCTTATGCCGATAAATCTTGCGTTCATCTCTGCATACATATTCATCATATTCTCAACTTTCACATTTATCTGACATAAATCTGAAACAACTAACACGTCACCTTAACCACCTTAACTTCTACACTTGTCATTGGACAAGGAAATATATACACAAGGTTCGCGTGTCTACTATAAGAGCATAGTGCTACATCGTTCATAATCGCTTTTTTTCACATATAAATAACGATTTTGTAGACAAAAGGCGTTTTTCCATGTCTTTAATTAGAAATAGGTTGCAAACGCATGTCTTTGGTAAAAAAACGTGTATTTACTAACTATGTTGTTTTCAACTAACTAATTCTAATCATTACTGAATTTCAACAGAAAAGAAAAAAAAATCGATGTTACGGTGATATTGTTGACATGGTGTAACTAATAGACGACCATAGAGAATAGTTTTGATTCCCTATTACCTTGGAATCCATCCGTCTCATTAGATTTCACTTGCCTGTTACACCATGCTATCTATATCTACCATTGTTATACCGAAGATTTTATGATGAACTTTCATTCACATAAGACTCGGAAAGTGCGAGCGAAGGAGTCAGCGTGTGTGTCAAGTGATCAAAATAGCATGAAGATATGGGAGCATAGGTTTACATCAAGAAAGTTATCTGGCACCAGCCTGGTATTCCGGTCGATCTCTACTGGACTCATTGGTCATGGCAACCTCCGCCAACCATGTGAAAGCAACACGTCTGTTTCTCTGTGCAAATACATCTTGAAGCATTCTTGAAATGTATGTCTTAATTAGCAGCAAGTAAGCCAGATGCATCAGGACCCAGATTTAGAGAAGACTATGCAAATCCGACAGAATGATCGTTGACAAAAAGCTCTAGAATTGGTTTACTTTTTTTGCTTCTATTTTTTTTTAATCTTTGTCAACTTAGGAATCTCTGCCTCCTCTCTATTTAATTCATTTGATTATTATGTTTGACACTTTAGACATTCTTGAGGATAGATTACTAAGTAATGATTTTGTTAAGGGTAATATCACTTATGTCCTTGAATTTATGAGTAAATTACAATCAAACACTACAAGAAAAACAGCTTTTTTCGACGGACTTTTAGCGACGGATTCACTAAGTAATGATTTTGTTAAGGTAATATCACTTATGTCCTTGAATTTATGAGTAAATTACAATCAAACGCTACAAGAAAAACAGCTTTCGACGGACTTTTAGCGACGGATTCGAATCCGTCGCTAAAAGTCACTTTTACCGACGAATTTTCCGTCAGTAAAGGTTCGTTAAAAAAACTTTTTCGAGAGATTTTTCGTCGGTAAAGATATTTAGCGACGGATCTTTACCAACGGACTTTTACTGACGAAATATTCTGTCGCTAATTTTTTATTTTTGATTTTCTCCCTTTTTTTCTTTTGCCAAAAAAAAATTTAAAAATGACTTTTACCGACAAACTTTTGCCAACGGAATAAATCCGCCGGTAAAAGTCAAATTTTTTTATGATCTTTAACGACGGATTTTTGGAGAGGCTAAAATCCGTCGCTAAAAGTCCTTAAAATTAAAAAACACTACCCCTTCGTTCTTTTCTCCCCGCCGCTCACACCATTCCCTTTTTCTCTCTCTCAGTCTCTCTGTCTCTAACCCTAAATCGTAACCACTCACCTCCCACACACCCAACCCGCTGCCGCACCCCTACCCCGCCGCCTCTACTGCTCGCCGACACACAGGGGCGGAGCTACGTATGAATGAGGGGGGGGGGGGGGGGGCTAATGTACTCCCTCAACTTCCAAAAAAAAAAGTTTAGTCTGCGATTCTCTCTCTACGCCAAGTCTCTCACCCACTCCCCAGACCCAGACGACACACACCCACTCTGCCACTCACCTACGACGGTCGACGGTGACATGCGGACACGGCAGGGGCTCCTGCCTCCTTGAGTCGACTCTCTCTATTGAGCTCGGCTCAGATCTGGAATGAGTGGAGCCGTGGACGCGCCGATCTAGAAGTATAAGTGATCGGCGAATAGCGATGGCGAGGCGAGGACTCCACCGGCCAAGAACCCACTGCCGGTGACGACGTGTCGACGACCGGTGACCCTTGCGGTCAATTAGTCAATTGCCTAATTTGCCTTCATCGTTTTCAGATTTAGGTATTCATTTTTCAGCTTGATGACTGATCATTTAGTCAATTGCCTAATTTGCCTTCATCCATCTCAGGTATTGAGCTTGCGTGAAACACTTGCGGCATACGGGAGTGTACATTACATCGGAATCATTATTCCCATAGTATTGATCCTCCTCAGCCATGTGATTAAACCAACAAAGCCTGGCAGATCTAAAGCTCGAAAAGAACAGTGAAGCAGAATCACATTTTCTATTTTTATCTTGTTAACGGTTGTCTGCTACTATTGCCTATTGCTGAGCTTGCAAATTTATATAATCTCAAATGCAATTGCACTCAACCATGCAGGAGTCTTAAGAACTGCAATCTGCAATGAACTGTTCCTGACTTAAATGGGTTTTACGGTTTCTTTACTTGTACGCTGGGCCTTTGGTTTATATTTTGTTTTTAGTTTTTGTGAAACTTGTAATTTTATTGTTGGAATTTGTAGATGTGATCGCTTTTATATCATATTTTTGGTGAACATGTAATTTTGGTAGTTAAAGTATTGAGTGTTAGTTGGTGGTATATATGACAATAAATCTTATTTGTGTTACTTGAAATTTAGTAAAAGATGGATGCTAGTTTAAAGAATTAAATTACTGTCGGATTGTCTAAATCAGGTTTGGGTTTTAAAAAAATAATAAAAATAAATAAAAAAGGCTTGTTTCACTTTTTTTAGCGACGAAATTCCGTCGTTAAAAGTCTTTCAACAGACTAGTAAATTTTTTAAAGACAAGATTTTAGCAACAAAAATCAGAATTTTGTCGCTAAAAGTCCTCTAGACTAGTAAATGTTTTTAGAGATAGACTTTTAGCGACGGAACAAATGTCGCTAAAGCTTTTTTTGACAGAATTTTCGTCGCTAAATATTTTTTAAAACTTTTTCTTCAGAAATTCAGATTTTTTTTAAAAAATATAGAATATACTTTTAGCGACGGAAAATTCCGTCGGTAAAAATAATTTTTTTCCAACGGATGACATAATTCCATCGCTTATCTTTTAGTAACGGGGTTATAGGTAACAGACTTTTAGCGACGGGGTGTCCGTCGCTAAAAGTCGTTGGCGACGGATTTAGGGTTTTAGCGACGGAAATATCCGTCGCTAAAAGTCTTTTTCTTGTAGTGAAAGATGCAGTTTTCACAAAGTCACCACCCGTATCCATGAAATGTGAAAATTTCATTTAAGATTTGTGGAACGTTAGGGCTCCGTAACTCTAGCTAACAATTTCATGACACGGCAATTTCGTATTTTAGTCTTTATTTGTACTTAGACGCTGCCTCTTCTGTCTCTTTCTTTCTTACTTTCCCCCCTTCTATCTCATCTTTCGGTCTCCCTAATCTCTCCCTAACAAACCCCCCCTCCAGTGTTGACCACCACTGCCAACAACATTACGTCACCTTCCTCCCACTGCACACATGCAAATTGACCTTCATTATAAGCCCACCAATAGATGAGATGGGGCTGCTTTTAGTATGGTGGAGCAGTGGGGTAGTGATGGCAGATCCGATTGTCGTGGTAATGGCAGATTGGTCATGGTATGGTGCACTTGATCGGTAGGGTGTTGCGTTACAATGGACCGGCAAAACATGGCTCGGTAGTGGTGGGTCATCCTGGTTGGTGACAGTGGAATGGTGTCATGGTGGATTTTGGGTTATGGGTTTGGCTGTCGCAGTGGTGCTACGGCAGTGCTGTTGGTAGTGGTGCTACCCTGGTTTTGCCTCCATCATTAGCGGCGGCTATGTCTGTGTTTGTGAGTTTGTGTGCTGCTATGCACGCATGTGTTCAGATCTCTGTGTGTGTGTGTGTGGGGGGGGGGGGGGGGGGGGTGTGTTGAGGGTGTGTGCACATATTGGTGGTGGTGGTGTTGGGGGCAGATTTGGTGGATTTCTAGCGCCAATTGTCTAGATTGTAAAGTATGCTAATGGTGGGTCAGTTGTGGTGGTTGGTGGTGCAGTAGTTGTGGTTGGTGGTGTTGGGGTGGTTGTGATTGTGATTGGTCGTGTTGGGGTGGTGGTTTACGGTTGGAGTTGAAGGGGGCTAAGATGGTGGTGGTGATATGAGGATGAAAGAAGGGAAAGGAAGGAGGGATGATAATCGTCCTTTATAACAAATTTTTAACACCGTGTCTCTTGTGACTGATCAATGGACATAAGTGATATTGATGCATAATACTTTCACAATCTGCCCCTAAACTCGAGGATATAAATGATTAATTTTGTTTATTAAGTTCTTTGGGTAAATTACAATTTTGGTCCTTTTTTGCCCAGAAATACTAATTGATATTTTTACTACAAGGAAAAAAGCTCTACGTCGAAGGTCGGTAGACACTGCCATAAGTGAAAAAATCATTACTATAGGCTTATAGGCTTACAAGGCGCTACAGCACTGTCGCCTTTACTCGATTTGCGCTAGACATATGCCAATGCTCCAAGAGGACTATATATGTGGTTAACCGCCACTATAATTCCACCCGTCTATTAATTTTACCAGTGGTCCCAGCCTATGCTGGCAGTCAAACCACATGAGTAAAGTAAATAGCAACATTGGCTCTAAGAACTAAAGATGTCAATGGGCCAGGCTTGAGCCGGCCAAGCAGGCCAAAGGAGAAACCCGAGCCAAATCGGGCTGGGCTGGGGATATCTTGGCCCTATCCAAGCCCAAGCCCTAGGCCCTACCTTTAAGGCAGGGCTAGGGTCAGACCCGGGCTCGAATTAAAAAAATAATAATAAAAACTTTAAATTCATGTTTTGTGTTGCAAAAAAGTTAAATTTTAGATAAATTTATTTAGGCTTTCCTGTGAACTATATATATATATATATATATATATATATATTTTTTTCACAAATGGTGAGAAAAATATCTATTTTGCTTGTAAATAGCCACCTTCTCATGTGCATTGTTTACTTTAAATACCCTAAATTTGTTCGAAAATAATCCATGGTGAAAATGTAAACTATATATAAGTCACTAGTTCTTTCTGTTGAATGAGAATTTACTCAAAAATATTTGACAAATTTAGATGAATATTTTGCTACAAAGCTAAAAATGAGTTGAAGGAAAATTATAGCAATATATCTATGTAGTCCATGTTTGTCGCGGCTTTTTCTGTACAACTAATAGCTTATAGATAAAAAACTCTATCAGTAGAGAACTTCTTCTTGCATGAACTGCTATCCTATCTTCAGTCCCAACCCTAGCCCTAATGCCACCCAAAAATGACAAATGAAAAACGAAAAAGAGAAGTTTACAATTCTTTTTGGGTAATAAAAGTGGTAAGTAAGTGACATTGGGTGCTTGTTAGGAGCAACTGTCATGACTTTTTCATGAAAAAGCCAAACCCTCCTTTATTTTGTTGTTTGAACATGAAAGTATCTCATTCCATTGTCTATCACCATGTACGAAAAAAAAAAAAAACAGTATAAAGCACACCATATGTCACCAATCATTTTCAATTGGTTTTTAGTGCAATGGGTTCGCATAAAAGAACTTTAGGAAGATGCGAGTATTCTTGATTGAATAAGTCTTGATTTCCACTCACTAGTGGTATTCCAACCAAAGAGTGAATGAAACAAATCCAACTTGTAAATTACTGAGAAAGGTCGTCCAACTTTGAATCCATATTACCCAAAGCCTTCCACCTGAATGCCAAAACTACAAAACTAAGACCTGATCTTGGTAATGTGTGAGTATTTGGCGTCAATGAAGTGGAGGGAAAAAAATTCAAAATTTTGGGCAGGGGCTGGGGCTCGGGCCAAACTTGGGCTATTCGGGCCCGGCCATCTTTAGGGCTTGACCCGGGCTTTTTTTAGGGCCGTGCCTTTTTTCTTAATCCTTTGGCCTGGGCCCGGCCCTTAGCCCTATGAACAAGGGCAGTTACTGTTCACCAAGAGGGCCGGGTAGGCCCAGGCCATTTTAGGTGTGGTCGGGCTAGCCTGCAGGCGGCCTGACTCTTTTGACATCTCTACAAAGCACGGTCACTGTTGGTGTTATTTTGTTTTATTTATTGCTGAATTAATATATGGACTTAAGCTGATGGTTCTAGCCGGCGTTATAGGTTTTTCGTTTTGTGTTTGTTTTTGGTTAAATGTATGGATAGATTATGGCATCTACGACCGTCAACATAGGTTTCTAGTAGCATGTTTTCAAAAATGTTTTCACTTATTCCGGCAGCACTTATCACCTCTATAAGTTATCGCCCAAAAAGAACAGAAGAGCATATGCGAGTGACGATGCCAATGCTGCCAACGTCAATATATAGATCTTTTTGTTTCTTGGACCACTTTTACACATTATATAGCTACTAAAACTGGATGCAAATTAACTATAAAGGACTTGATTGGTCCACCACAACAAAAGAACCGTATTATATTCTGATTAAGAACAATGTGTTTGTTAAATTTAAAAGTTGTTTACACAAAAAAAAGTTGAAACATATCGTCCAGAGCGAGGTTGATATATCTAAACGTATCATACATGCCATGACATCAATAGGTTAGAAATTGGCTTAACAATAAGTTTCTGCTTAAGGATGGTTCCTCCTAGCACAAGTCGGGAAAGATAGTGACTGTCAAATCATACTATCAATTCAAAGACAGTAACGACTCAAGCACACGTGGTATTAAACATGGAAAAGACAAATTGCTCCAGAGCCTAACATTTTTACTGTGCTACAAGTCACCAAGATAAGAGTTGTGAAAAATATGTCAAGCATAAGATGAAAACTTAGTCACGAAAGTAAAACGGGTCGTCTCCGGTCCTAACACGTGACAAGATAAAATCACTCAAGGATGCTTAGTGTGATCATGATAAAACAAGCACCTCGAATACGTGACAACGTTAGATTGGATAATCCAGGAAGCTTGCGTAAACGGAACGGAAAAGCTAGCACGTCTAAAAACACGTAGCGACTTCTAACTTGATCTTCCAAAAATCATATGATTACAACTAAGCTAATTATTCCTCTTTAGCACCACAGTACAAAATATCACATAGCTCACACACCTTCATATACTTTAAGTAAACATGTATATATAACGTTAGGTTAGAATGATTAAACTAACAATAGGTCTTACAAGACAGTCTACAAAGTGTATTCAATCTTTGAGCAATATACTTTGTATTATCGCTACAAGAAAAATAGCTTTATCTGACGGCCTTTTAGCGATAGAACGAAATCGGCTAAAAGTCACTTTTACCAACAGATTTGTTCGTTGGTAAACGTCCGTCGCTATACCATTGGAATATTATGTTGGTAAAGGTCTTCAGGGACAGACTTTTACCGATATATTATTATTGATAGAAAAATTCGTTGCTAAATGTGTTTTTCGTATTTTCCCATTTTATATTGTTTTATTTTGGAAAATAATTTACTTATTTCCATTTAAGACTATAAATCAAGCAAACCCTAATTTTTGCTTTCATTTTCCCTGCGCTCCTTTCTTTCTTTCTCCCCTCCCCAACCCCCCTCTCTCTCTCTCTCTCTCTCTCTCTCTCTCACACACACACACACACACACACAGAGCTGACCGTCAGCCTCCACCCACTCTGCTGCCTCTCCGTTTCCCTGGTACTCCCCATGCCACCCACCCTGTCGCCTAATAGATGCACTCATTATGCCGCTGTCGCCGCCTAATTCATGCTCCATGGTGTTCCTAACCTATCTTGGCTACACCTATAGGCCCACTGGGGGTCCCAATTCTCATGACAGGTCGACACATTCAAAGGTCAACTTTTCAACGCTCACAGGCCGGTGAAAGCGTCACATAATCAAGTCACGTGCATTTTTCCTTTGTGAAGCAACCTTGGTTTGCCTTCCCCCTAAAGGGGGTCGACCACCTTGGAGGGGTCGGCCATCGGCCTCTACCTTGACGATCGACTACCGTCATTCGTAGTCGTTGGCCGTAGCCGCGATGACCGTGGCTGGTCGTCGCGCTCCGTCATCGCGATGACCGTGGCTCGTTGCAGCGCTGCTGTTGTCGTGAAGATTGTGGCTCGCCGCCACGTGCCGTCCATGTAACGCTAGCCGTCGCCCGTAACCTTCGTCGCCAGCGTTCGCGCGATAGCTCTGCAACTTCTGTCGCCCGTGCGCCAGCTCCACGACTCTCATCACCTGCGTGCCGTCTTCGCAACCTTCGTTGCCCGCATCCGTGCGATAGCTTTGCGACTCCCGTCACCCGCACGCAGTCTCTGCTACTCCCGTCATCTGCGCACCGTCTTCCTGACTCTCATCGCCAGCACGCCAGCTCCGTAAGTCCCGTCGCCAGTGCGCCGTATCCGCGACCTTCATTGCTTGTGTCTATGTGACAAACTCCGTGACTCCCGTCGCCCGTGCCCGACCACGCCGTGCTCTGCGACCTTCAGTCGCTGGGCCCACGCACCACACTCTCGGCACACTCCGCCGCGCCTGTGCGCCGCGTCGGTGATACAGCCAGTGCCCCTGGGCTCTCTGTCACTCTACAGTGCCCTCGGTACCATACTCACTTCATCATGCCCGTGTGCCACTTCCATGACATGTGCCTCCAGCACCAGGTATTGTCTCGCGACAGTCGTCGCCACTCCCGTGCACCACAATCATGTTATAGGGCCCCGGGCACCATACTTATTCACCATACCATGTGCCCCTGCCATGGATGTGAAACATGCTTCAACCCACTCTCCGGAGTGTGCAGCATTCCGAGGGGCTCCGTTTATCGGCACGAGGACCCCTCGCAACGGGATGGGCTCACAACCTTAAAGCCATCGTCGTCACAATCATGGAGGGCTCTGGCACGAGGACCCCTTGCAGCGGGATGGACCACTGGCCGCCACTCTCACAACCTTAAAGCCATCACCATCACAATCACGGGGGGCTCCGACGATTCATAGCGGGATGGACTCACAACCTTAAAGTCATACAGGACCGGCATCACCGTCACACGTCGGACACGAGGACCCATACTCTTAAAGTCATCGCCGCTACGGGATGGGCTCGTTACCACAAAGCCATAGCCGTCTTCATTTCGGGGGGCTCCATTCGTAGAGCTTTGGCACGAGGACCTTTAGCAGTGGTGACTTGCATGACACTAGGCATCGAGCTGCGACCATGTCCACTCACGTTACCAGTGATCGTCGGTGCCCCCAGGACGATGACCCCCGGGTCACTCCGGGACGGGAACAGGTCTTTGGACGGCATCGCGACTAGTCTGCCTGGCAGTTGGTCACAGGGGCAACCCTCACCACTGTCAGGTTTTATACGCTTCTCTTGATGCACTTGTGGGATTTAATAAGGGCTTGGATCAGTGACTGGGGCAACTGGCTTACTCTAATCATGCCATCACGGTGTCTTCAGTCTTCTCAGACAGGTAGAGAAATGTTGTGTGGGGCAAGGCATTACGAATTGGGAACCGGCAGTCCGACGAAGAATCGATATTTGTGGACCCTTGTGATGTGTCACTCCCAGGGGGTGACACATGTCAGCTGATGACACATTGATGACACCAGCACACTTTTCCCTATGAATAAGGGACCTTGGATTTCATTAACAACAGAACTCTCTCATTTGTCATTTTTACTTTCTCTCTCTAAAACTCATTCTCTCTGGAATTATAAAGAGAGAAACACATTCGGACCCCTGACATCGCACACTTGACGCTGCACCCCTGACGCTGACCCTAGCTTGGATTGTAAGTCGCCTGCCCTATTCGTCTTTGCCTTGTCTGCACAGTTCTGCCAGCCCTCACAGCCTGTCTGGGGAGCCTTGCTCTCAGCCCTTACTCCGTCCTTGATGTCTCTCACTTTGTATACTTGGAAGCTGACTCGGATTGCAGTTGTGGCACCTCCACATAGATACGAACCCACTTTCCTTGGCATCACATGGTTAGGAGATCTGAACTCATATCTTTTTCTCACTTCCCC